>LOEQ01004284.1:249365-270992 GCA_001685075.1 Bramus lutescens
TATTAACCAATGAAAGTAACACATAGACAGATGACCCTCCTACATCAGTGGATGGTGCTGGGTTAGGGGGCAAGGTGGAGGGAATGGGAGTAAGGGAGGGAGGGAGAACTGGGATTGGTATATAAAAAAGGGGAAAGATAGTTTTTTTAATTAAATTCATCAATTTTAAAAAGTAGTGATAAAAATTTTAATAATATGTAATAATTAAGTTGATATTTGTGTGAAGTCTGATAAATACATAAATACTGAATAATATTCGTTTGATTTTCATAGTACTCAGAAACCTTTGTCACATCCAGTCTCAGTAAATAAAGCCCAAATAAAGACTTATTTGAATGATTTTTATAGCTTGATTTGCTTTTTTCTTCCTAGAATATTGAGATTATAGACTGTACATAATTTGGTGACTGGCTTATTTTGTTATGCATTAGTTATTTTGTTTTATTTGACAAAATGTACTTTGTTTACTTGAGTACCATACTACTACTACTGTGATGCATTTTTTCACTTATTGATGAATGTTGGAGTTGTTTCCTATTTTGATCTACAATGTAAAAATGCTGTAATATTCTTTTGTATATATGGGTCTGCAAGATTACAAGTGTGGTCATTTTTATAGGGACCTCCAGATATTTTGGTAAAGTCCTAAATGTATTTCAATTGCCAAGTATACTGGATGAAATTTCTATCTTCCGAATAACTCTACCCTTCTTTTTTAAAACTTAGTGATGGATGTTTAATATACTTAAAATTGGTATTAATTTTAATTTCCTTGGTGAATAATAAGGTTGAGTAACTTTTCAAATGCTTATCAACCAGTTAGGCAATCTTTTTTGTAATGTGTTTTTTAAGTCTTTTAACAGTTTTTTAAATGGATTGTCAGTCTCTATATCCCAACTGTAAGAGTCCTTTATAGATTCTGGATAATTGTCGTTTGTTGGATATATGCATTGCAAATTTCTTCTCCCACTCTCTGTCTAGCCTTTCCACTCTTTTAATATCATTATATGATGAACAGAAGTTTTCAATTTTAATATAACACAAATTACAAATCTGTTCCTTGATGATTAGTACTTTTTTTAAATTCTGCTTAAGAAATCTTTGCTTGTCTCATGTTTGCAAAAGTTCATTCCTGTGTTATCTGTAGCATATTGTTTTTCAAACTTAGTTTATAATCTATCTGGAATAGGACTTTTAAAAAGTTATAAAATATTGGTCAAAGCTCTTTTTCTTTATCATTTGAATGTCAAATTGACTGAACACTTTTTGTCGAGGGTATTTATTCACTAAATGGAACACTCCCTTTTTCTCTAGCAAATTAATATAGATATGAGGCCTTCTTTCATTTCTTTTCTGTTTTGTGACTTAAGATAGTTCATTTGTCTAGATTGATTATGTTTTTAATGTACATCATATGAACTGTGAAATATTGTTTTAGTCTCCCAAATTGTCTATGCTTTTCTTGGTCCACTAAATATTTTAATCAAGCTAGGATCTCAGATATCATAAACAATAAATGACATGAGTCAAAATCTTGTTGCTTAGAGTTAGCAACTGTTAGTTTATTATGAGCATAATTTTAAAGCTTTACGAAAATTGTCAAAACTAATCATAAAAGAATTTTAACTTGAAACTTGTAAAAATATATAAATTATAATTCTGTATAGTATCATTTTAGATATATGCCTATGTGTGCTGTTTATTAGTTATAAGACAAAATTGCCTTATCGCTGAAATATTTTTGAACAAATTACATGTTCACTAGCAAACCTCTTATTCCATCCCTAGCCTTTTATTACCAAGATTACTTCATTTCTAAATTTGAGTTATTAGATTCTATATAGTATTCTCCTAACAACACACTGATGGGTACAAGGTAACAGAGAATCCTATTTCTCTTCTCTCCACTAAGATATCTGATGATAATCTTTGGAAATAAAGGAGTATCGACATAATAAAGAGAGAGGTCATGGTCACATAAAAAGAACAACAAAAAAACTTCATAGATAAACCATCTCATGACTCATCCATCTCTCAGCAGTAGATGAAGTAATACAAACAACCATTGTACCTCCTGAAAACCAATTTACTAACAAAAGGCGATGTTTGTAGGCTTCTTATTCTTCTGGATAGTCATGATATATCCCTCATTCAAGTCACCAAATATCAGTAAAATGGATTCATTGATAATAAGGATCTCAACAGTCCCCACCTTGTGCACTGGCCTGAGACTTCGTTCCAGAAATTGAGGGACCATGTACCAGCGTAGCACCATCAGAATTTTTGTAACAAGAAATTCTGGCTTTTTTATTTTATTTTATTTTATTTATTTTGTGTGTGTGTGCAGGCCGAGCACTCAATTACTGCACCAAAGCCAAGGATAGGAAAGTTTTGACCCTAGGGCTGCATGAATTGCATGGAGTCATACAAATAAGAGTGGCAACTGAAAATATCAGGTTGATTAAGTCCTGTACATGTTAAGTATTTATTTGTACAGCAGTCTCCCTTGGTAGATCAGAACTGATGTTCTAATCCTAAACAGTTGACTATCTGATAATATACTTAACTAAGATCCAAATACAGCAGTTAAAATGCTTGAAGTTTACTTTTGGAAGTCCTTTTGGGAGATAGGGAGCAGAGTTTGACACAGGATTTCTCTGTAGCTTTGGAACCTGCCCTGGAACTTGCTCTGTAGACCAAACTGGCCTCAAATTATAGAGATTTACATGCTTCTGCCTCTTGAGTGCTGGAATTAAAAGCATGTGCCAGCGCCACCCAGTATTATTTTTGTAAGTCTTAAATGATACCAAGAAACCGGAAAAGTACAACTTCTGTAATAAAAAGGCAACACATATATGTTCAAACAATGGTGGATGTCATAATTATCTGACCAAGATTTTAATAACATCATAAAGTGTCCTTGTTAGCAAGAAATTCAAAATTCTACTGAAAAGAAGTATTAGAAATCCTCAGTAAGAAATGGCATTTATAAAAGGTACCAAAAAAGCTAAAGAAGTCCAAAAGCATCCTGTTGATAATAAAAAGTTCCTTCAATGGGCTTAATTGTAAAATGCCAATGAAAAGTTAGAGTCAATAAATTTTAAGAGAGAACAAAAGACTGAAAATGTGTTCAGAGAAGCAGAACAGTCAAAAGAACAAAACGGAGTTATTGCCACAAAGTACTATAGTACATGGACTGTATCTAACACTTGCCTCATCAGCATTCCAAAAAGGCAAGAAACACAACATCCCAATGGATATCTAAATAAATAACTCCAAAAAGTTCCTAGAACTCACTGAAAATTTAAATATTTAGAAACAAGAGGCTAACAGAAAGGCTAAGACAGGAAAGAAACAAATCATAATTACATCTATACACATTATAGTTAAACTGCTTAAAACAAGCAAATGAGATAAACATGGAGATAGCCTGGAAGAAGTAATCTACTATAAGGTCATTACTTTTTAAAAACAAAATTCTTATTAATTCTTTGATAGTTTCACACACTTTTTCTTATATAACATATTTTCACAATACTTCCTGGTCCCTAATTGGTCTCTTTTATCCCCTCGTCCAACTCACTCTGCAATAGTTCTTTGTGAAACAACCCTCTCTGTAAGTTCTGCCATTTCCTGATGCCACTGAATTTAATTAGAATGGCTTGAATGTGTGTGGGTGTAGGATTAATAGTGTATGGATAACTTATCAGCAGCCAATAACCCTTGAAAAACATAACTAAATATTTAGAGAAAAGATATGTGTTGCAAAGTCATAGATGATTCATTTTTACCACAGATACTGTAAATTTCAAATTAAAACCTTTAGGTCATCTCTCACTCTTAAGGGACTTTCACCTTTTAATTGAAATGAAGAAATTTAGAAGGCATCAAGTGATCACATGAATGCCACTTGTGAAAAGCACAGCAGTTGATCATATAACTGATACAGGTGTTAAGTGAGTCTTTCAAGAGAGTCTTTCAAGTATGCATATGCTGTACTTAATCATGCCTCATGCTTTGAACTATAGGAGGCCAGACATTTCCAGATTTTTGTCATGCTATTCGAATTCATGTGCTGCCTAAACTTATGCAATCTTTACTTTTGAAATATTACATTTAACATCATTAGACAGAATTGATTCATAGGTAAATAACACCAGAGAAAACAAAAGTATTGTTCTACAAGGGGCACTGAAACTCACATGGATTTTAAGTGCGTCTCTTATGGACATGAACAACAACAACACAAACCTGGAATATGAAAGAGTTTTTGTCTGCGTATTTGCATTGTTTAACAACTGTGGTAAACATAGAATTTGTGGTTTATAGGAATAAGGGTGGCTTTTTCAGGAAGTGGAAATTTTTCTAGATGTATAAACGTATAATGACCAAATTCCTCGGAGTCCTTCCCATTATGGCAGATGCGTGGGCTTGTACAGGTGACTGAACAGTGTAGACGTACAAGAACACACAGAGACACGTAAGTACAACAGAAACTGCAAGATGAAAATCAGCCAGTTGTGTTCAGCAATGACACTTTGTCTGTGGTGATCTTGTTACTGTCCAGAGCAACTAGGCCAAGAGTACAACAGATTATCTATCTCTACAGAGGTTCTCACAGCTGCACGATAATCTACCATTATCTCCAGTTCAAAAAAATAACAATGTACTTCAGTACTGTATCATTATTCTGTTGCTATAAACACCATTGTAATATTTTTTAACTTAACTTGAGGAATATACAAACATACACACACAATACACACACATGTAATTTAAACAACACTATTTTGTATGATAAAACATACTCAAAATGTTTTATCTATATTTTAATTTTTTTAAAAAAGAAAGCAAACTATCTTTTTTTTCATTATACATACCAATCCAAGTCCCCACTCCCTCCCATCCCCATCCCCCTACTTACACTGCTCCCCCACCCACTCTTCAGAGAGGGTAAGACACATTACCTTGGGGAAGGTCCAAGGCCCTCCCTACTATATCTAACCTGAGCAAGGTATCCCTCTAAAGACAATAGGTTTCCTAAATGCCAGTACAGGTAGTAGGGACAAATCCTGGTGCCACTGCCAGTGTCCCCACAGTCTACCCTGGACTTCGAATTGTCAACCACATTCAGAGGGACTACTTTGGTCCTATGCTTGTTCCTTCCCAGTCGGGCTGGTGTTGGTGAGTCCCATTTATTCTGGTAGACTTTTTTGTGGGTGTGCCCAACATTGTCTTGACGTCTTTGCTCATATTCTCGTTCCTCCCACTCTTCAACTGGACTTTGGGAACTCAGTTCAGTGCTCCAATGCAGGTCTTTGCCTCTGTTTTCATCAATTGCTGGATGAAGGTTCTAGGGTGACATGTAAGATATTCATCAGTCTGACTACAGGGCAAGTCCAATTTGGTGTCAATTGCTTAGGGTCTTAGCTGTGGTCATCCTTGTAGATTCCTGGGAATTTCTCAAGAGTCACTTTTCTTGCTAACCCCATAAGGGCTCCCTCGATCAATATCTCTCTTTCTTTACTCTCTTGTCTGTCCTTCCTCCATCTCGACTATCCTATTCACTCAAGTTCTCCTTGCCCTTCCCCATCTCCCCTACTCTTCCCATTGTACTCTCCCTTGTAGCCCCATCCTGATGTTCCCAATTTTGTCAGGTGATCTTGTCTATTTTTACTTTCCAGGTGGATCTATATCTGTTTTTCTTAGGGTTTACCTTGTTACCTAACTCCTCTAGGTTTATGAACTATAGGCTCAATATCCTTTGTGTATAGCTACTATCCTCTTATGGGTGAGTACATACCATGTTCATTGATTTAGGTCCGAGTTACCTCACTCAGGATGGTGCTTTCTAATTCCATCTATTTGCATACAAAATTTAAGATGTCATTTTTTTTTCTGCTGAGTAGTACTCTAATATGTGAATATGCCACAATTTCTATATCCATTCTTCAGTTGAGCTGCATCTAGGTAGTATCCAGGTTCTGGCTATTACAAATAATGCTGCTATGAACATAGCTGAACATATGTCTTTGTAGTATGATTGAGCAACCTTTGGGTATATTCCAAAGAGTGATATTGTTGGATCCTGAGGTAGATTGATCTCCATTTTTTTTTGAGTAACTGCCATACTGGTTTCCAAAGTGGTTGTATAAGTTTGCATTCCCATCAGCAATGGATGAGTGTTCCCCATACTCCACATCCTTTCCACCACAAGGTATTGTTGGTGTTTCTAATCTTAGCCATTCTGACAGGTGTAAGATGGTATCTCAGAGTTGTTTTGATTTGCATTTCCCTGATGCCTAAACATGTTGAATATTTCCTTCAGTTATTTTAGGCCATTTAAATTCTTCTGCTAAGAATTTTCTGTTTAGTTCTGTACCCCATTTTTTAATTGGGTTATTTGGAATTTTAATTTCTAGTATCTTGATTTCTTTTTATGTTTTGGAGGTCAGTCTTTTGTCTGATGTGGGGTTGGTGAAGATCTTTTCCCATTCAGTAGGCTGTCATTTTATCTTATTGACTGTGTCCTTTGCCTTACAGAAGCTTCTAAGTTTGAGGAGATCCCATTTATTTATTGTTTCTCGCAGTGTCTGTGCTACTAGCATTATATTTAGGATATGATCTTCTGTCCCCTTGTATTGAATGTTACTTCCCACTTTCTCTTCTATTAGGTTTAGTGTAGTCATATTTATATTGAGGTCTTTAATCCATTTGGACTTGAGGTTTTTACATAGGGATAGATATGGATCTATTTTAATTCTTCTACATGTTGACATCCAGTTATGCCAGCACCATTTGTTGAAGATGCTTTCTTTCTTCCATTGTATAATTTTAGCTTCTTTGTCAAAAATCAGGTGTTCAATGGCGTGTGGATTAATATCCACATTAATATCTTCATTTTGATTCCATTGGTCAACCTTTCTGTTTCTATGCCAATACCAAGCTGTTTTTTATTACTGTAGCTCTGTAATAGAGCTTGATGTCAGGGATGGTGATGCCTCTAGAAGTTCCTTTATTATAAAGGATTGTTTTGGCTATCCTGGAATTTTTTGGTTTTTGATATGAAGTTGATTATTGTATTTCAAGATCTTTGAAGAATTGTGTTGTGATTTTGATGGAGAGTGCACTGAATTTATAGATTGCTTTTGGTAGGATGGCCATTTTTATTATGTTTACCCTACCTATCCAAGAACATGTGAGATCCTTCCATTTTTTGATTCAAAGTTCTTGTCAAATAGGTCTTTCACTTCTTTGGTTAGTATTACCCAAACTTATGTTATCTTATTTGTGGCTATTATAAAAGGTAATATTTCTTTGGTTTCTTTCTTAGCCCCTTTATCATTTCTATATATGAGTGCTACTAATTTTTTTAGTGGATGATTTTTTGATGTCTTCTTGGATTCAGTTTTCCAGTATTTTATTGAGTATTTTTGCATCTATGTTCATGAGTGAGATTGATCTGTAATTCTCTTCTTGATGGAGTCTTTGTGTCGTTTTGGTATCAGGGTAACTGTAGGCTTATAAAAATATTTGACAATGTTTCTTCTGTTTCTATTATGTAGAATGCTTTGAGGAGTATAAGTATTAGCTCTTGGACGTTCTAGTAGAATTCTGCACTAAAACCATCCAACTCTGGACTTTTTTTGGTTGGGAGGCTTTTGATGACAGCATCTACTTTCTTGCAGTTTGTAGATATATTTAAATTGTTAATTTGGTCTTGATTTAATTTTGGTATATGGTATCGATCCAGAAAATTGTCCATTTCTTTTATGTTTTTTCAATTGTGTGGAGTGAAATTTTTTGTAGTATGACCTAATGATTCTCTGGATATCTTCTGTGTCTATTGTTATTTCCTCCTGATTTTGTTAATTTGGAAGTTCTCTCTCTGCCTTTTGATTAGTTTTGATAAGGATTTATTTATGTTTTTGATTTTCTCAAAATAAAAACAGTTCTTTGTCTCATTTATTCTATTGTTTTCTTTTTATTTTATCAATTTTAGCCTTCAATTCGATTATTTTCTGTCTTCTACTTCTTCTGGGTGCATCTCCTTATTTTTGTTCTAAAATGTTCAAGCGTGCTGCTAAGTCACTAGTGTGAGCTTTCTCCACTTTCTTTATGTGGGTTCTTACTACTATGAACTTTACTCTTAGCACTGCTTTCATAGTGTGCATAGGTTTAGGTACACTGTGCCTTCATTTTCATTAAGTTCTAGGAAGTCTTTAATTTATTAGTTTCTTGACTTAGGGGTGGTTCAATTGAGCACTGTTCAATTTCCATGAGTTTGTAGGCTTTCTGAAAGTAGTGTTGCTCTTAAATTCTAACTTCGAAACATGGTGTTCTGATAAGATAAGGGGGTTGCTCCTTTTTTTGTATCTGTAGAGGTTTTTACTGAGTATATAGTCAATTTTAGAGACGGTTCTGTGAGGTGCTTAGAAGAAGGTATATTCTTTTTTATTTGGTGCAATGTTCTAATGATGTCTGTTAAGTTCATTTGAGTCATGGCATCTGTTAGTTCTCTTATTTCTCTGTTAAGTTTCTAACTGACTGACCTGTCCATTGGTGAGAATGGAGTGTTGAAGTCTCCTGCTATTAGTTTGTGGGGTTTGATATGAGATTTAAGCTTTAGTAATGTTTATTTTATGTATATTGGTGCTCTTGTATTAGGGGCATAGATATTCAGGATTGATACCTCATCTTGATGTATTGTTCCTGTTGTGAGTATAAAGTGTCCTTTTCCATCTTTTCTAGTTGATTTTAGTTTGAAATCTATGCTGTTAGATATTAGGATAACTATACCTGCTTTATTCTTAGGTCCATTTGATTGGAAAACCTATTCCCAACCCTTTATTTTGAGGTAATTTCTGTCTTTGAGGTTGAGACAAGAAACACAGCAGAAGGCTTGATCCTGTATTTATATCCATTCTCTTAGCCTGTGTCTTTTTATAGGTGAATTGAGTCCATTGATATTAAGAGATATTAATGATGCGTGATTATTAATTCCTATTATTTTTGAGGTAGTGATTGTGTGATTCCCTTCTTTGTAATTTTCTAGTGGGAGGTTATCTGTTGTTTGAGATTTTGTGGATGCAGTTAGCTTCCTAGGGTTTTCCTTCTAATAATTTCGTTAGAGCTGGATTTGTGGATATGTTTTATTTAAATCTGTTTTTTTTTCCTTAGAATATCTTGTTTTCTCTATTGATGGTGGCTGAAAGATTTGCTTGGTATAGTAGTCTGGGTTTGCATCTGTGGTCTCTTAGTTTCTGCAAAACATCTGCTCAGAACCTCCTGGATTTCATGGCTTCCATTGAGAAGTCAGGTATAATTCTGATAGGTCTATCTTCATATGTTACCTGATCATTTTCCCTTGCAGCTCTTAATATTATTTTTTTATTATGTATGTTATACATTTTGATTATTATATGGCAAGGGGATTTTTTTTTGATCCAGTCTATTTGTCATTCTGTATGCTTCTTATACCTACATAGGGATATCCATCTTTGGGTAGGGAAAGTTTTCTTCTACAATTTTGTTGAATATATTTTTCTGTGCCTTTGAGCTTGAGTCTTCTCCTTCTTCTATCGCTATTATTCTTAGGTTTGGTCTATTCATGGTGTCCCAGATTTCCTAGATGTTTTGTGTTAAGAATTTGTTGGATTTAATGTTTTCTTTGACCAATGAATAAATTTTTACTATAGTATCTTCAACACCTGAGATTCAGTCTTCCATCTCTTATATTCTGTTGTTTATAGTTGCCTCTGTAGATTCTGTTCATTTACCCAGATTTTCCAAATCCAGAATTCTTTCAGTTTGTGTTTTTTGTTATTTTTTTATTGCCTCTATTTCAGTCTTCAAGTCTTGAACAGTTTGTTTCACCTGTTTGATTGGTTTTTCTTGGTTTTCTTGGTTTTGTTTGTTTGTTTGAGGGCTTTATTTTTTCTTTCAATTTTTTGTTTCTCTTTTCCTTGATTTCTTTAAGGGAGTCTTTCATTTCCTCTTTAAAGGTCTCTATCATCTTCATAAAGTTTTGTTTAAAATAGCTTTCTTCTGCTTTTTATGGGTGAGGATGATCAAGTCTTTCTGTTGTGTGACCACTGGGTTCTGGTGTTACCATGTTGCTTTTTAGGATGTTGGATGAATTCTTGCATTGAGGCCTGCCCATGTCTTCCTTCAATTGATGCTGGCAATGTCTTTGCATCTTGGTCCAATCGTTGCAGTGGCTGTTTGAGTATTTTGGGAATTGTTCTTGGTCTGCTCTGTACTGTCAATGTCTGTTTGTCAGGGAAACACTGAGGTCTCTTAACCTTCTCTTTTCGTCTTCTCTTCTGGTTCACTATCTTGGTTTACTCTGTGTAGTCACAGTTTGTGCTTTAGAGTTTCTCTTTTGGTTCTCTCTCTTGATCCTCTCAGCAGGAAACTCTCTTGCATGCTGGCTAGAGAAGCTCAGGCAGCTGGGGGAGGGGCCAGGGGATTTGCCCCAATATGGAGAGTCTAGACTGTGGGATATCCTGCTGGGTAGCTGGTAACTGTCTCTTGGTCCTCTCTGTATTGTAGCAAGATGTGTTTTAGAGTTCCACCTAGGTTGCAGGAGGATAGGCAAGTTTGGGAACAGGATGGATGTAGTAGCTTGCAGGATCCAGTGGATGGAGTGGATAGTGGGACAGGCTACCTGCAGGAAACTCTCCTGCTGGCTGGCAAGAGAAGTTGCGGGAGGGGGCTGGGTTTTGTCTGACTATGAAGGACATAAGAGAGTGGGATGTCCCACCACATGATTGGTCACTCACCTCTTGGTCCTTTCTGTATTGTAGTAAGCTGTGCTTCAGAATTTCACTGAGGTTTCAGAAGGACAGACCACTCAATTTTTTTTAAAGAAAGGGAAAGGGCTTGGGAGGGATGGCTTAGTGGTGAATAGCCCTTGTTCCTCTTCAAGAGGGCTCAGAGCATGATACTCAGCATCTACATCTTTGACTCAAAAGAGCCACAGGATTCCTCTTCTGACCTCCATGGGCACTTTCACACACATACACATGCCACTCCTCATCCCACCCATTCCATACACAAGTACAATAATTAAAAATAAAGTAAATTTTAAACAAATTATTTTAAAAATTTCCAAAGCTAAAAATATCCAAAGAGCAGTGACACCACTGTCCCACGGGGAATATTGCTTTTTGATAGTCCTTCCTCCACACTAAGACTTTCTTTCAGCACTGTAAACTTCAGTTTACAGTATAGTATATGGTTATGTGTTTAAATTTTAGGGCACTGTACCAAGTAGCATCTCATTTCAGAAACTGAACTATCTCTATTTTTAAGGCTTGCTAATTAGCCTTCTCCCATAAATTTTAACCATATAGAACTTAAGGTGTATAAATCTAAGATATAAGTATTCACATACTTATGTCAGTATATTAAAAGTTAGATTTTCTTGTCAAGGTTATCCGTAGGCACTTTTGGGTCAGTTTCAAGAATGGGCAAAGTTGTACTATATTATTACAATGTTGAAAGTTTGCTTTAAAATTCATTGTTAGTAAAATGAAGGTGTAAGTATTGGCAGGACCAACTCTTGTAGTATGTTATCACCATACTGACAAGCAATGTGTGGGTGCCAACTCTGACAACACTGGGTGTGTTCTAAACCAAGCGTGAGCCATGGATTTCTTATAATAATAAGACATTTCAACCCTTACCTTATTACCAAATTTCTTGGACACCAAGGATAATATATTTAAATTTTTTACTACTTGTATGTGAAATTTCAAGTGATGTAGCCAAACGCAGTGAGAGTACAGAATCATTTCCTGACATTGGTTTACTAATCAATGATGCATGAGTATTTGAATTTCCAAACACTTTTCCATCTTTGTGTTGTGTTAAACTTTACCTCCTTATTCTATACGTTGCATTGAAGGAATCACAGTAATAAGTTTTATCATAGAACAGTTCCTTTTTCTCAAGAAATTGCCATAAATTCTTTGGATATGGAATATGTGTGCATTATGTCGCTGGAAAACTACATTGGAATTTTAAGAGAGAAGTCATGGTTCCTTTAAAGACATCATTTAAAGCCAAACTACATTTAAGGATACAGAAACAGTGTAATATACTGACAAGTGTTGGGTTAAAATCAGAGTCACATTGTACATGTTCTGGAAATAGGAAAGAGTTGAATCATCTTATTAAAAGCAGACTGTGTAACAATAGAAATGTGTCAAAATCTTTTATTTATCTTTTTATGGGAAGGTTAAATACTTCACGAAAGGGGATAAGGTTTTCTCATGTTAAGTAATCCAGAAAAAAAGCAACAGAAATTTCCTTTCTTCAACATTTATGGATATTAATTGCGTTATTGAACGAGCTGTGGGAACTAGGATTCCCAGTGCCAGCATAGAGAATCATAATTTATAAGCTGACTGATACCACAAATTCCATGCTTAGCTCAACATTTCCGTTGGAAATATGGAATCCTTTAAAACTGTTATATTTCAGCTTTCTTACTGGATGTGAGATCACATGAGCTAAATGATAAAACACTTTTTTTCACAAAAAATAAGAGTTAGAACATCTTATATACTAGGTCCAAACCAACCTTGAAATCAAGCTTCTTATTACATTTTTCTTCAATTTATTTTTAATTTGTCCATTTTGGTGTATTACAGGTATCCCTAGGTACAACCATGAGTACAAACAATACACATGTGTAGCTCATAAATTTACATTTGTACTAAAGCATGGGAGAAAAGTATCATCAATGCCACCTATTGCCTTCCTCTGAGCACTTAGAAACCCTTTACATGTTCTGAACTTAGGGTCGTATACATCAAGCTGGGTCCCGCATGAAAGGGTCGTAGGAAGTCTCTGCATGTTATTTCTAGTTGAAACCATGGCAGTCAAGGCAAAAAGTTCCAGGTCATTTAGAGCATGGAATGACCTGGTAATCAAGATTTGGTATAAATAAATGAATAAATAAATAAATAAATAAATAAATAAATAAATAAATAAATAAATAGTGAGTTGCCAATTACACTTAATTGTACAAACTTAGAAAGTCCAGATAGGTTATTGTTGAATATGGCAGGAAAGTTTTGCTCAGAATGGCCTAACCTGGCACGAAGAAAGGCCTTTACTTTCACTCAGATAGTCAAAGTACAATGGAACCTCAGGCAACACTGTGATTAATAAGGGCCAAGGCTCAACTGGATATTTGCTTATAATATATAATTTTCATGTTTAACACATCAGATGTTTAAATCACATCATGTTCAAATGTTGTATGGAAATTATATTTAATGATTTTCTTCTTTCTCCATTTTGTTTTGAAAATTGAGAAACTGGTTCTCACAATATTCTTCTGTCATGAAATTCAGCAACAAATACAAAGGAGCACTGAAGTTGTTGCATATTATATTTGATAAATCTCTAGTTTATTTCTACATTTTGCTTTCCAAATATTGCTTTATCCAATCAACCATGAATACATTTGCTTGTAAGAGAAAGATGTCTTCCTAGATATAAAAATATTTAGTCATTATTGTAAATTATTTTGCAATTATGGGATAAGTAAATGCATTAACATCCAAAATTTAAAGACAAAAAATTCTGTAGTGTTTTTGGGGCACCTTAGACTTGATTATGAAGTTACTGTTTGAGCAGAAATTCCAAGAACATCAGAGAACCAGGGAACTGTACTGAGAGGGTCATTGTCTCTTTTTCACAGTATACAATACTGACTTCTCAGAAGTTTTATTAGTTGCAATAGTAAGTGACTCAGACATAAGGTTCAAATCATTTCTTTGTAAAGATAATTTTAAAGCTATATCTATATATTGTGCCATTTTTTCTCTTAGAACATTTATACTTAATCCTACCTCATCTCTCATCAATTATATAGTATTTGTCTTTTTGTTTTCTATCATTTGATTTTTGCTTATGTATTCCAAATTTAGTAAACTTTGACCATATTACCAAATAACAAAAGGGATAAGTATTGGAAAAGTTTAGGTGAAAAAAGATTAGAAAATTTGAAGTAAACCATGGAAAGAAAACACTTAGTTTGGCTTTAAACAGTGGCAAAAATCATTTTAACATAAACAACCATTCATTTGGAAAAGCTGACAGATGATTTATTACTCAACTGTGTCATTCAATCCCCATAATACTCCAGAATCCCACCCATTCCAATCAGTCTATGCATTCTAGAATATCAATTAAAGAAGTATTCATGTTTATTTCTGGGTCCCAAGGATTTCATTGCATGATAAGAGTATGACAAAGATATTTTCAGGAACTGCTTGGCTTTCTGAAATCCAGACTTTGAGAACAGGTTTCAGCCAAAAGGCAGTATCTCTCGTAGAAATAAGGGATGCTTTCATGAGCAGGGACCCCTACACAATGCTGCTTTTCAACAAATGAAAAAGGATTTCTCTCAGTTAATACTCAGGCTGGAAGCTTGGAATAGTAAAAGGGTTCTGATTTGAGATCCATAATTTACTGGCCTCTGGAGTAATGATGGGCATATAACTTCACTAATGTGTCTCTTCTAAAGCTCAGGTTTGAAATTTGTTTTTATTGAGGATCTGATTACCGCAAGATACATTACCTTTTAAAAATTATTAACTTAAAATGAAAACACTAATTAGGTTATCTGTAAGTGTTTAAAATCAAGCTGGAACTGATCTAGAAGCTTCCTCTCTGCTAACTAACTTCTATGACACTAGAAGGTACAATGCTAGAGCTGGAAGGAACAGTCATAAAAATATAAATACCAAACTTTGAACCCTATGAACTCCAGAAAAGCTTGGCAAGACATTAGAATAAAACTGACAAGAATGTTATGGGTATAACCAGCCACTTTTTGCTCGGATAGATGTAAGGTTCACCCTATTAGAGCAAACTCATTCCTGGTATTGTAAATCTAATCTTTAATCAATGGCAGGGATGGTCACAAGTCTGAGGAATGCACTTGCTACTATTATTTTATTAATGAATATAGTATCAAACTACCTTCTAAATATGTATCTTTATAAAGACAGAGTAATAGAGCTCTCAGTTCCCATCAGGTAGTCTTCATCATTGTGTCGTGAATCAAAATTCAGAGGAGAAATATCAACAGTATATTTGACTGTATAAGGGTCATCTTGTCATATTTGCTCTTCCTAGAGCTCAGGTAATATTGAGACGAATGAAGTAGAAAGATGGTAAGAGCAAGAAGTAGGGGAGGACTAGGGCAAAACAAGGTCAGGGGAGGAGCTTTGCATTCATGAACTCAAAGCATCTATGGTTGCCTGTAATAGACCTGAAAAACGTCAAATAAATCACAAATTCCGGATGGATGGAGAAGTGACACATGAGTCACTACTCCTAGATGAGAAGCTAGTAAAAGTTGGTAGATGCTATGAGAGGGATTGTTCTCTTTAGGGTGTGGTCCCTGGTCGGTTAATGATGAACCAGTGAGTGGATGATGACCTTATAGCAATGTATGAACAAATTAATTTCAAAGGGCTATAAATAAAACAGAAGGTGAAGTGATGTAGAGAATGTGGAGGATGGAAAGTGTTCAAAGTTGATCCATGAGACATCGTTACGATCAAAATATCTTGTATATATGCATTAAATTCTCAAATAATCAATAAAAGACGAGTAAAAGTAGTGAATTAAATTTAATAGGCCACCAATAATACCTTACTTTTAAAAATGTTTGCAGCATCTTGAGTGTGAAAATATTAAAATAATATGAAGACTTGCAGATATTTGAAGTGTATACAACTATGAATTCTAGAAATAGGTCAACATTTCAGACGTGTTTTGGCAAAAATGAATGAACTCCAAGAAAACTACCACACAAAAAGGCATCATGATTAATAGTTCCTCAAATTAATTCTTACTAAATAATGTTGGAGTATTAATTAGTCACTCATAATAAGGTAGATAGATAGAGTGGCAGACATTGTTATCCAGACATAAAATCTTCCTGATGGTTAAACTGTCTGAATAACACTAGATAGCATCATTTGAAATTAATAGGAAACTTATGTTTATGTTGTGAAAATAATCAAAAATGAAAAATTAGCAGGTTTTAAAGTATAAAATAGTTTTTAAATACCATTTTAAAGATCAGTTGAAGAGCCACTGCCTAGCATGCTCACATCTCCAATTTCAATTCTCAGTGCCAGAAAACAATAAAAAATTTAAATATCAGAACAACATATTAAATATACTAAAGGCCAGAAACAAGTAACTATAAGGAAACTTTGCACAAAATAACCATGGCAATAATCTTAATACATAAAGATTTCTGGAGTACAATAAAGGATCAATGTGCAATAAAAATAAAACCAGAAAATTCATAAAATAGAAATTGTCATTAGCCATTGTACGGATTAAAGTTTTATTCTCATATTACATTACCAAAAATATTTATATTATTTCCAGAATATTTTTCAATGCACCATCTCTTTTGAACTGTAAATAGTCTTATTTGTTTTTATAATAATTATGGAAACATAGAGATTTGGGGAAATGTTTACCACAAATTTAAAAATAGGACACCAAAAATTTTATGTTTGTTAAGTTGAAACATTTAGAAATTTGTTAGAATTTTATTATTCATATGCTTGTTATATCTGTCCTTAGGGTAATAAGTCAAAGGAAAGGTGAATTCCTTCCTAAAAGGCATCGTTATTTGTGTCCATGACTCCACAAGGGAATAGCAATAAAATAACAAAAAGATTGTAAAAGCTTTTTTAAGTCAAAAAATATACAAAAATCAAGGGGTGGGAAGAATGGAGGATGAGTTAGGTGAGGAACACAATGATCAGAATATATTGTATGTAAGCACATATTACAATACAGGAAATATAATCAAATTTCAAAATAATTTTTTCTTTTATCATAATGTAACTAGCCTTAAATTTTAAGCAAAAGAATTTGGAGAAATGGCTCAGAAGTTAAGAAAACTTACTGAGCAAACATGAAGACAAGAATCCCGATGTCAGCACCATATTCTGCCTGGAAATTCCACTCATGTATGTAACTTTAATAGCATGAGTGTGGATACAAGACTATTCAATAGAAAGTGATTGCTATCTTTTATCCTAGCCAATGAATAAGGCAATAAATTATAACAGAAAGGCAAACTCCAGGTTCAGGGAAATAGCCTTCTTCAAAAAGGAATAGGCAGACGGTGATAGGATTCTGACCTGTTCCTTTGGCGTCTGCTTATGTGAAGTTATACATCCTTGCAAGCAGAAATGCTCATGCATCCCATACACATACACGACACTCATAATTTACATGGAGATAAAAATATGACTTTTGTAATGGAGCTTTAAAAACAGGAAGCAAATATATCAAGAATAGGATTATGCTGTTATTTTTTCTTTTTTATTTTTTGAAAGGTCCATAACTAAAACCTAGAATTTTATTAGTGGTAATTTTGTAGGGATAATAGTGTGCATTGTGATAAAGTAAATTGGGCAATTAAAATTAAAAGCAAAATATATTTCAATGGTTATAATGAATATAATACATTTTCTTCACATAAGGATAACTTTCTTGTTAACCTCATATTTATTGGTATTTTTTCAAACAACCAACTTTAATTTATTCAGTAATCTTACACAAACTATTGTCAAATGATAGATTTCCTCAAGGCTATGCAAGAGTTAAATGGAATTCTGTGGAAAAGTTAGATTTAAGGAGATTCAAGGAAGTGATAGACTCACATGGCATGCATTCGCTTTTTCAGGTGTAAATTCTGGTCAGTTTGTAATAGAATTTTCCCTAAAGACTGCATAGACTGGGTTAAAGCTGTTTTAGAGCCTGGTCCACGATTCTGAGAAGGGGCTAGACAATTTAACAATGAAATAAATCTAGAGGTATGGAAATCTTCCAAGATTAACTTCTTAGAGAGGGAGGTTATGATGATGTACAATGGCAATCTCTATATGATGACCATGCCCTGGGTTTATGCCATGTAGAAGCTATGAATGCTATAGACAGAATTGGAGAAATTGGGGAAAAAATGAGTCATTTACTAAAGTCATGCAGGGCCCAAAGGAAGACTTCAAGCATTTCTTCC
Source organism: Bramus lutescens (assembly GCA_001685075.1). NCBI lineage: Eukaryota > Metazoa > Chordata > Mammalia > Rodentia > Cricetidae > Bramus > Bramus lutescens. The sequence goes on from LOEQ01004284.1 coordinate 267,445, forward strand.
AAAACTGACCTCATTAATAAATAGAATGATATGAAAATCAGAATCTAGACAAATAATATTGAAAATGCTAATTCTCATGAAAATGGTAATTAGGCCTTCTTATTTTTATTGATTTTATTAAGCTTTATATTTTTCTCTGTTCCCCTCCCTTCCTTTCCTCAACTCTTCAACACTCTCCCATGGTCCCCATGATCGAAATTTACTCAGGAGATCTTTTTTTTTCTACTTCTCAAGGAGATTACATCCTTGTATGTCTCTCTTAGAGTCCTCATTGTTGTCCAAGTCTCTGGGATTGTGATTTTTAGGCTTTTTCTTTGCTTTATGTTTAAAACCCACTTATAAATGAGTACATATATTATTTGTCTTTCTGGGTTTGGGTTACCTCACTCAATATGATGGTTCCTAGATCCATCCATTTTCTTGCAAATTGCATGCTGTCATCATTTTTTTCTGCTATGTAGTACTCCATTGTGTAAATGTACCATATTTCTTTATCCATTCTTCAGTCAAGGGGCATTTAGGTTCTGGCTATGACAAACAATGCTGCTATGAACATAGTTGAGCACATGTCTTTATGATACTGTTGAGCATCCTTTGGATATAAACCCAAAAGTGGTACTACTGCATCTTGAGGAAGGTTATTTCCTAATTTTCTGAGAAATCACCATGCTGACACCCAAATGAAGTATACCAGCTTGCATTCCCACCAACAATGAAGAAGTGTTCCCTTTTCCCCACAACCTCTCCAGCGTAAGTTGTCATCAGTGTTTTTGATCTTGGCCATTCTTACAGGTGTAAGATGGAATCTCAGAGATGTTTTGATTTGCAGTTCTCTGATGTCTAAGGATGTTGAGAATTTCATTAAGTGCCTTTTAGCTATTTTAGATTTCTCTGTTGAGAGTTCTCTGTTTAGGTCTCTATCCCATTGTTTTATTTGATTATTTGTTCTTTGGGTGACCAATTTCTTGAGTTCTTTAATATTTTGGAGATTAGACCTCTGTTTTATGTGGGGCTTGTGAAGGTCTTTTCCCATTCTGTAGGCTATTATTTTGTCTTGTTGACCATGTTCTTTGCTTTACAGAAGCATTTCAGTTTTAGGAGGTATCATTTATTAATTGTTTATCTTAGTGTCTGTGCTACTGGAGTTATATTTAAGAAGTGGTCACCTGTGCCAATATGTTCAAGTGTATTTCCCATTTTCTCTTCTATGAGGTTCAGTGTGGCTGGCTTTATGTCAAATTCTTTGATCCATTTGTACTTGAGTTTTGTGCACGATGATAGCTATGGATCTATTTTCATTCTTCTACATGATGATAGCCCGCTATGCCAGCACCATTTGTTAAATATGTTTTTTTTTCATTTTACTTTTTTTTGCTTCTTTGTCCAAAATCAGGTGTTTGTAGGTGTGTGAATTAATATCTGGGTGTTCATTTCTGTTCCCTTAGTCCTCCTGGCTGTTTTTATGACAATACCAGGCTGTTTTCAGTACCGTATGTTAGGGTTTGAACTCAGGGATTGTGATATCTGCAGAAGTTCTTTTAGTGTACAGGATTGTTTGGGCTATCCTGGGTTTTTTGCTTTCCATATAAACATGAGTACCATTCTTTCAAGGTCTGTGAAAAATTTTGCTGGGGTTTTGATAGCCATTGCATTGAATCTGTAGATTGCTTTAGGTAAGATTGCCATTTTTACTATGTTAATTTTACTTACCAAAGAGCATGGGAGATCTTTCCACTTTCTAATGTCTGCTTCAATTTCTTTCTTTGAAGATTTAAAGTTCTTGTCATACAAGTCTTTCATTTGTTCGGTTAGTGTTACTCTGAACTATTTTATGCTACTTGTGGCTATTGTAAAAGGGATTTTTCTCTGATTTCTATCTCAGCCCATTTATCATCTGTATAAAGGAGGACTACTGATTTTTTGAGTTAATCTTGTATCCTGCTACATTACTGAAAGTATTTATGAGTTGNCCATTTATCATCTGTATAAAGGAGGACTACTGATTTTTTGAGTTAATCTTGTATCCTGCTACATTACTGAAAGTATTTATGAGTTGTAGAAACTCCTTGATAGAATTCTTGGGGTTGCCAATGTAAATTATCATATCATCAGCAAATAGTGAGAGTTTGACTTCTTCTTTTCTGATTTGTATCCCCTTGATCTTTTGTTGTCTTACTGCTTTAGCTAGGACCTCAAGAACTATGTTGAATAGATATGGAGAGAGTGGACAACCTTCTCTTGTTCCTGATTTCAGTGGATCACTGTAAGTTTTTCTCCATTTTGTTTGATGTTTGCTTTGGCTTACTGTATAATAGCTTTATTATGTTTAGATATGTTCCTTGTATCCCTGCTGTCTCCAAGACCTCTATCACAAAGGGATGTTTTATGTTGTCAAAAGCTTTATCGGTATCTAATAAGATGATCATGTGGATTTTAATCTTCAGTGTTTATATGGTGGATTACATTGACATATTTTCATATGTTTAACCATCCCTGCATCTCTGTGATGATGCTGACTTGATCATAGTGGATGATGATTCTGATGTGCTTTGTATTCGATGTGCCAGTATATTATTTAATATTTTTGCATCAATGTTCATGAGTGAGACTGGTCTGTAATTTTCTTTTTTAGGAATATCTTTATTTGGTTTGGGTATCAGAGTAATTGGAGCCTCATAAAAAGTGTTTGGAAATGATCCTTCTGTTTATATTGTGTGGAATAATTTGAGGAGTATTGGTATTAGTTCTTTGAAAATTTTGTAGAATTATGAGCTGAAACTATCTGGTCCAGGGCTTTTTTTGGTTGGGAAGTTTTTGATGGCTCTTTCTAGTTTTTTTTTTAGCAGTTATAGGTCTATTTAATTTACTTACCTGGTATTGATTTAATTTTGATAAGTAATATTTATCCAGAAAGTTGTCCATATCTTTTATGTTTTCCAATTTTATGGTGCACATGTTTTCAAAATACAACATGATGATTCTCTGTATTTCTTCCATGTCTGTTGTTATGACCCCCTTTTAATTTCTGATTTTGTTAATTTGGATAGTATTTTTCTGCCTTTTGGTTAGTTTGGATAAATATTTGTCTATTTTCTTGATTTTCTTAAAGAACCAACTCTTTGTCTCATGATTTTTTGTTTTGTTTTCTTTGTTTCTATTTTATTGAATTTAGTTCTCAATTTGATTATTTCCTGCTGTACAGTTCTCTTCGGTGAGTTTGCTTCTTTTTTATTCTAAAGTTTTCAATTGTTCTGTTACACGAGAGTGAGATTTTTTCCAGCTTCTTTACATAGGCATTTAATGCTGTGAACTTTCCTCTTAACACTGCTTTCATTCTGTCTCATAATTTTGGGTATGTGGTGTGGTCATTTTCATTGAATTCTAGGAAGTCTTTAATTTCTCCCTTTATTTCTTCCTTGACCCATTGATGTTTCAGATGAGCATTATTAAATTTACAGGTGTTTGTGGACTTCCTGTGTAGTAATGGAGGAGAAGGCCCTGCTTTTCGTCCGGCCCAGCTCCCGCACGGCTAGCTTATACCCCGAAAT
>LOEQ01004284.1:271226-296985 GCA_001685075.1 Bramus lutescens
GTTTCTTTATTAACCAATGAAAGTAACACATAGACAGATGACCCTCCTACATCATTCCTGGAATCAATGTTGTTATTGAATTCTAATTTTAAACCATGGTTCTCTGATAAGATATATTCATTTTGTCCATTTTTTTGTATCTGTTGAGGTTTCTTTTGTTATTGAGTATGTGATTAATTTTTGAGAAGATTCCATGAGATGCTGAGAAGAAGGTATATTCTTTTATGTTTGGATGGAATGTTCTGTATATGTCTGCTGAGTCTATTTGAGTCAAAGCAACTGTTACTTCCCTTATTCCTCTGTTAATTTCTTGTCTAACTGACCTGTCCAGTTGTGAGAGGGAAGTTTTGAAGTTTCCCACTATTAGTGAGTGTGGTTTAATGTATGATTTAATCATTAGAAATGTTTCTTTTACATATGAGGGTGCCCTTATATTCAGAGCATAGATGTTCAATATTGAGATTTCATCTTGATGGATTTGTCCTGTGACTAATATTAAACGTCCTACTTTGTCTCTTTTGATTGATTATAGTTTGAAATTAGATATTGTTTCTTAGGTCCATTTGATTGGAAATCTTTCCCAACCTTTCACTCTGAGTCGATGTCTGTTTTTGAGGTTGAGGTATGATTCCTGTATGCAGAAGAAGGATAAATTCTGTTTTCATATTCAATCTATTAGCCTGTATCTTTTTATAGGTGAGTTGAGTCTATTTATATTAAGGGATATTAATGACCAGTGATCGCTAGCTCTCATTAATTTAGTTTTCATTGTTGGTGAAGTTATTTGTTGTATTTCCCCCTTCTTTGGGATTTGCTGTTGTGAGTTCATCAATTGCCTATGTTTTTGTTGAAGTATTCAATTTTCTTGGTTTGGAGTTGTCCTTCTAGTACTTTGTATAGGGCTGGGTTTATAGACAGGTATTGGTTAAATCTGCTTTTGTCGTGGAATATATTGTTTTGACCTTCTATGGTGGTTGAAAGCTTTGCTGGATATGGTAGTGTAGGCTGCCATCCATGGTTTCTTAATTTTGCATAATGCAGACTCACACTGAGACCTGCAAAGGTCTCTGATTCCTTCCTACTCTCTCAGAGGTCCCAGTCTCACACCTGGACTCACAGAGGTTCTGGCTCAAGCCCACTTCCTCAGCAGTTGCTCCCCTGTACCTACTCCTGTTGAGTTTGCTGTCTCAGGCTTACTCCAGCATAGGTCACTGGCTCAGTCCTGTTTCAATAAATGTCCTTGTTCTTGATCTGCTCCTGCTCCTCAAATTTATTACTCTTAAAAGAAATCATTGTTATTAGGGAAATGGGTAAAATTTGAGGAAATATGTATTTAGGCAATCACCATATTCTATGTTTAGCTTCATAGGTAGTTATGGGGGAAATATTCCCTTCAACCACTATGAAAGAGATGTAGTCAATAGGCATCTCACCAAAATCAAAAATGATTAGTTTGGTTTCACTCAAAGTATATTTGGAATAGGTAATGACATTAATTGCAATGCTCTTATTATCCTAACATTTTTATTTATTTTTCTTGTGCCTAGAATTTAGAAAGGCAGACATGTGTAGTTAGTCCACCCTAGAGATATGGAGCAATAACTGAGTAACATATTCAACACAAAGGAAATAAAGAAGCAATGATAAATTGTTTAACTCCCACTTATTATTTCTCAACTCAAGGAAAATAGTAAAATCTAAAATATGCATAAAAAGCAAAACCAAACAGCAACAACAGAAACCTGGTCCCCCGATTGTGACCAACCACTTTACTATCAGATGACAAGTGTTGTTTGCAGTTATTTAGTCTGATTCAGGACCAAGAAAAGACTCGTTGTCTTCTACTCCCACACAACAGGCTGCACCAGAGCCCAGTTCTATGACTTTATTGTTTTCTGCATAGTGACTTTAAAGGTCTTCCTACCTTAGTCACAATCTCATGATTGCACCCCTAGGCATCTTCCACTTCCTTCTTAGATTCCAATTCCCAATACATGGGCTCAAGGAAATAATCTCTTTACTGTGCTTCTGGAGAACCCAGAGAGCTTGTGAAGGCAGATTTAGTTATCTTTACTCCAATAAGGATGAATATACTGAAGTGCAATAACATTTCTTTAATTTAGTCATTGAACTCTTCACAGGGACTTAGCATTTCTCATAAAGAATTTGTAAATAGGGTTTTTACTGATTTCACCCTATGTCCATACTATCCTGAGAGAAGTTCAATTTCAAACTGAAGTCAGTTTTTAAACAACCCCATCTCTTATATTATCAAGTACTCTGTGAAAATGACTTTGCTTCATGCTGTCAATAAATAAGCTAGTTCATGAACTCTGATTGTAAACACTAAGAGCAAGTTTTCCTGAGCACAAAAATGGGATTAAGGTTGAAAGTAATGAAGTTACATTAAAAAAAATAGACTGTGCTACTGACTAAACTACTTACGAAGGTTTTTGTTCACATAATCATCAAATGTTTCTTTAATATATTTAGTCCCTGCTATAATTTCCAAGAACATATTGTTATATAATGTTTCTCACTTTCATATAATAGAAAGTTTTTCTCATTTCAACATTAAAGAAGTAAGTGTATAAGTATAGAATATCATAATATATGCATGAAATGGCAGAGTAAATGTCCTTGGTGTTTTTGTTCACAAAGATATGGTGTGTGTAAATACATATATATATATATATATGTGTGTGTGTGTGTGTGTGTGTGTGTGTGCATATATTTAAGTGACCACATGCCTCATGTAGAACCTTGATCATATTTTGCAAGAGAAATGCATGGTCTGAGTAATACATAATAGAGGAAATCAATGTGTTTATTAAATCATCATATTTCTACTTCTGGTCTTACTTTCTTTAGCATTCCACAAAGACTAGAAAATCAAAATGTGATTTAAACTTCAGTTTACTTGGTGTGTTTCACTAACTACATTTGGGTGAAAGTCAGTATAACAGGATTAAGGGAAACTCTCATTGCTAACTTTTTGCAGACAATGTGATGGGTGTGACTTTGGATCACTGGCTGTACAGACAGGGAAGTGGTTCTAGGGACAAAGAATATTCCCAGACAGTTAGTTTATTTATATGCTGATATTTTTGGATTGAGTATTGATGGGGAAATGCTCAAAAAGTGATTTTCACTGCATACTGTCTCCCACTTTATTAAAACACGATTTGCTAGCTGTGTCTTAGATTTTTATCTGGGTGGGCTATGAATAACTGCTTAGTAAACACGTCAATTCTTTTCCTTTCATTTAGGTTTAGTGCCTAAAAATTAATTTTTACATCTTCTGATTCTGTATAGGTACCAAATAAAGCATGACAGACATAGAAATTTCTGAGTTCCTTTTTAATTTTTATTTCTGAAAGGAGTTCACTGTAGAAGCAAGATGAGTTATACAGCTACTGACATAATATTCTCCTAGTCTTGATAAAACATAATCATCATAGAGAAGAGTCCTGTGGTGTTAGTAGCCAGTCTGTGTAACTCATGAACATAAGAATTTTTTCTACTTCTATAGCTTTTACACCGTTTTAAATCATCAAATAAAGTCTGTTTAGTGTCTCCCATCTCTTTTAGGAAATATTTCTCAACCAGTCACTGCAAAGGAGTGTCGTTTTAGTTCTGGATGCCACTATGAACACTGCAGTTATTCATTTGTGTTTTTTCTCCCAGTGGAGTACCTCCTACTGGGACCCAAAACATACACAAAGTACTTTGTTTCTCCTACACTTCCTTTAATCATTAGATAAAGTCAGATATATAGTCTATGACTAAATCTTGTCAAAAATGAGGAAATATAAATTGATAAAACACATAATTCATAACTTTGAAAATAATAAATATGGAACATTCTTATGTAGAATATTGAATCCAGAGTTCAATTATTACTGAAAACTCTTATTGAAAAATGGTTAAAATTTGGAATGGGTTATTTTCACTATTTTAAATGGGTATTCCTAGTAGCAATAGCTGAGTGAAATTGGTTTAAAATGCAGCTAATGTATTTGAAATAACTCTAAATTCAACTGAACAGGAAACTGTGTAGAATAATAAGAATTCATCAGTGCTTACAAGCTTTATTGGCTTCTAGTCTTCTGCTGATGACTGCATTTCCAAAATTTAGTTGCTTAATCTTATCTGAGATGTTTTGCTTTCAGCTTCAGAGGAACTGCAACACTAGTTTTATGAGCAAAGCTTCCCAGGACACTTGAGTCACCAAGTCCTGATGGAAGCATAATCTGTAAGGACATTGCCACTGGCTGCCAATGCAGGGGAAGAACAAACTAAATCGTTAAGATTCAGTCATCCCTAAAATTGCAGCTTGATCTTGAATTTTTTCTTCTTCTTGGCCATCTGTCTACAATTTTGTTGCTGTTGTTGTTTGGTTGATTAAAAAATGCTTTACTGCAGTACTCACAGAATCCCCACAAAAAAATATGGAAGTAAAACAAGAATTTGAGTGCATGGAATTTATGGTGAAGATGACATACTCACTGACACTGTGTGAATCATGAAAGCACCAGTAGTTTCTTCCTGGTCCCTCACTAAGAAGAGCGAGAGCAGATTCCATTCGCTTGAAATTGTCTCAATCAGTGTTTCATAAACACTGACATGAATGCAAAATCCCATGGGGTCGTGGGATGCTGCAAATGTGACTGAGAAAGCTCTCAGGATGTGAGGTCTTTGATTCTGCAATTCTGATCAGATCCAAGGTGATGCTGATGCCACCAGGCAAATGATTAGACTAGACAGACTGAGTTTCTAAACTATTATTTTCCAATCTTTGTATCCACATTTACAGGTTTTTTTTTTCGTTTTTAAACATGAGTTATATCTGTGTTTCTTCTCCCACCTCCTGACTTTTGAAGAAATAAAATTGGATTAATATGAAAGTGGTATTAAGGAAAGGATAGAAAACCCTTTAAACACACTGAAACCTTTAATCTAAGATGACTTTGTCAATCACCTCATGCCAAAATCCAGCAGGCTCCGCTCCGGCAGGACCTTTGAAACTCCAACCCTTTCCCATCATCAACCAAATTACTGTGCTCTACGTTGCTCCCTGTCATGATTCTGTTTGCGGATATCCCACAGAAGCGAAGTATTTTTTCACATATCTATAAACAATGGGTGAATTGTACACTAAATAGGAAAGTTTTATCATTCATAGTAGCAGGAAATCCCGAATTCACAGTATTATGTACATAATATCTGAATACACAATCAGACTCTTTGAATTACACTGTAGGATCAAGAAACAGCAAAGATTCTACAAAAATCTGTTTCTCTCAGGACATTCACAGTGCAAATGAGCCATGATGAAGGAGATGGTTAAGATTCACTTATTAGGCACATATGCATATATAACCTTTAATTTTCAATTTCAACTTTCCAATTTAATGGATGACATCTATTACAAAAGAAAAATATAATGGTCAGTGCTGTGGAATTACATATATAGCCTACAAGCATTCCATAGAATTTTCTATCCATCCTTCACCCTAGACTCTGATGTACTACAGATTTACCTGCAAACACAAGAAGGAACTATTATGTGGAAAATCGTGTCTCTGAAGCCCATGTATTGTTCAAAAATATTTGAAGATCCAAGAACGTTCTATATTCTTAGATTATTGACTGAAGAAAATAGTATTGTAGTGTTTGTAGAAAATACTTCCACCACCTACTGGCATATGCTGTTCATAATATTGAACAAGCTTCTATATCACTTTTAACAGGTTAAATAAAGTCAGGGAATATACGGAATATATAATAGACATGTTGCTTCAACTGTATGTCCACATTTAGACAAATGAAGTTTTCACCATTATGACAGAATCACATACACTTCTATTATCTAAACATACAAAAATAGAGAAAATACAAAGCAAAAAATAAAAGATATTAAATTTTAAAATACTACAAAACAGTAAGATATCCCACTCTGAATGTGGAATTGTTTTTGTTTTTTTTTTCTTTCATTCTTTCCTTTGTGAACATGGTCATTCTATTTCAGTAACTCTAGGGGAAATTCAAGATTGGCTTCAGTGTAGAGAGTCTATAAGAAAAACAAAATAGCATTATTTAAAATCATAACCAACCAAAAGAACTATCCAAAGCAAGAAGTTCGATTAAGTGAAACAAAAACAAGTTATAAGCCTACTGAAGTGTTCATTCCAGTTAATTTCATTAGCTTTTATCTCAGCATTAAATCCCTGTTTTCTTTAAAACTTTCCCTGAGACAGCATTAAATCACCAAGCTGTTTCCTCAGTTGCTCTTTTGAAATTTATCCTCAGACAATATTGTCTTTTGTTCTACAAATTTCCTATCTTTAAAGAAAGTATCTCTTGCATAGAATCTATTTTCTTGTTCAATAGTTTAATATTTTGCATCAATGAGCTGTGGACCCATAGAAGGATATAGGATTAAAGGCAATAGTTCTCTTCCCAAAACTTTACTTTGACACCGCTGTTTGTCAGCATTTTAAAATGAATAAATTATCCCTTCAATGACCAAGAAAGAGGATATATTTTAAAGAAATTTAATGGTATAGTTGATAAACATGGAGGATTGGCCATAATAAATTTTAAATATCAAAGAAAATACTTCTAATATGAAGTCACATTGATACATTCAATGTTGCTCCTACTTTTCTTATGTGAATATTAAATATTATAGATAATAATTTTATAATGTTCCTCATTATCCTGTGTAAATAACCACCAATTCCCTACCAACAGATTGTTCAATTTTGAAAAAATATCGTTCCCCAACACACTGTCTTTATACAGTTAGTTGGGATTTATTATTTAATAGTGAATTACTGACTTTGTTGAGTAGTTTGACAGTGTATATATTTACTTAATTGTCTCCTTTGTACCTTTTCACATCCTGTGTCTTCATTTCAAGTAGAAATGGGCATTGTGTAACTGCAACGTGTTCAATCTTGATTAGCATAGCCGATTCAATGGTGGGTGGTCACAGCAGACAAATTGCTTAATCTTTTTGCACTTAAATAAAATAATGGAGAAAGGCAGGAAAGAAGTCAGATGCAACAACGAAAGAACGAAGGGAAAAGGATACATTATTTTAACTGTGATGAATGAGAAAGAGCAAGAGGGAAAGTGTTTCTAAGTGTGGATGGGAAATGTGGACTGGAAAGTTCTCTGGAGAGATAGCAAAGCCACCAAAACCAACAACTGACTCCCAAAGAGAAGCTTAATTCTATATGATTGCTCAAGTATACTTGTTTAATCAAGGAAAATGTATCACCTATTATGAAAAGTTAAAATATCACTCCCAAGTCTTTCTGTCATCGTTCAGGTAACTTCACTTCCATTCCCCAAAATCGCAAGTTGGGTTTGCCCTGTCATCCATGCATGTTCTGTTTCAATAATGATGACATTTTTAAATAGCAGTTAATGATGACTGACTTTCTTTTGGTGTATATTCATAAAATGTAAAGGAACCATTCGATAATAAGTTAAGATATCATACTGAATAAAGTCTGTGAGAACTTTGGAATAGAGTTGTTAGAAGAATGGACACCAGTTTTGAGAGGCTTGGATTTGACCAACATAAGGCAAGGTTTTGCCTCCCCTAGTTATTAATAAGAGTACTACTTTGCAGCTTTAAGTGGCTGTTTATCTGCTTTTATTCGACTACTATGAGAAGAATTCCTCTTGTTTATTCAAAATAAAAAATACATATTTACAATGTTCAAAAATGTAGTAATAGCTTGACATAGAGTGCCAAAAAATTAGTGATTAAAAGAGAAGATAGTTTTGAACAATGAAAATCAATGTGCAGAAGTGGTTTATTATATGGGATAGTAAAAAGTGAAAACCACAGTTTTTGAAATTCTGTATGTCCATCACATTTGCATGAGAGTAGCAACAAGGGAATGTGAAGTTAATAGTGTCAGTCTGTGGGCCCTTTCAATGTGAAAGGAGGGGACATTTAGTTTGAATGTTCACCAATAAGCTACAAGAAAACTTGTATTATAAACAGGAGGAGAAAGCCAAGGACAAGAAGGAGGAGGAGGAGGAGGAGAAGCATGCAAGTACTTTTTGACATAAAGTGTTAATTTACAAAATAAGAAAATTGGACCATTAAACTTGCTTGAAAGATTTATTTTGTTGTTGTTGTTTGTTTGTTTGTTTGAGACAGGGTTTCTTTGTGTAACAGTCTCAGCTGTCCTGTAACTAGCTCTGTAGAACAGGCTGGCCTTGAACTCTCAAAGATCCACCTGTCTCTGTCTCCAGGGTGCTGGGATTAAAGGTGTGTGCCACCATTGTCAAGCTAAGGATTTACTTTTTTATAACTCAGATAGTTTGTGGAAAAACTACATTATTTTTATCTCATTAATTGTATATTTATTTATTCATTTATTGTGATTTCTTGAATCTTGGAGAGTCAATGACTGAAGAGAATTTATCTTTTTAAAGGACTTTGATGATTCTTTGTTAAGCTCATCATCTTAAAAAACTAGGTAAATCTTACATTTTATGAATCATCATCATATTTCACAGTTTTCAAACAGAATCTGGTATTCTCTAGTGACCCAATACAACCCTATAAATACCCAACTACTAAGCAAAGAAATCAAAGTAAATGTTAAGGAAGAGCATATGCTTAGGATAAAGAAGTGTCATGAAGATTTATCCAATTGCTTCATGTAGATGGAAATATGGTTGTAAGAATTTTGAAGCTCAGTGTCGGAAAACACGGTGCCGATGCGATGAGCCTTAATTGAGTAAAATGCAGCTTCTGCATTATTTCGAAGACAATTTTTTTGGGGGGGGCAAGTGGCAGTTTTTTAAAAATAAGTAGAAAGAATATCCACAATGTTAAGTCAACCAGAAAACTCATTCAGTGATGACAAGTATATGCCTAAGGAAGGGTCAAGTATAACACAAAATGACTTCAGAATACAGAATATTGAAGTGTATACCTAGGTTCACCATAAATACATCAACATAATGTTTCCCTACAGAGATCTTTGATTATTTTGAAATTTAACTTTGCTTTTACTCTTAGGTTTAGGACTGCTTCTTGGTAGGTTTTGATAAACACCAAAGCATGTGCTTTAAAGATGGGCTTGGTATCCCTAGAGAAGCATAGTTCCCTGGCTATTTTACTCTTTGAAATACATTATTTAAGTGCTTTCCCTTAAATTTTTATATAAAAAGTACTAGATATTTTAAATCCTTTTCCTCAGAAACACTCATATTCATCTGAGCATAGAAGCAATTAACGTGCCTATGCTAAACTAAATATTTGATTATTCCAATTATTTCCAATAATTTTCCATTTAATTTTTTGGTAATTGTTACATAGAAAGCTAAAATATAGACTGCGAGAAATGCTATTCAGACTTATTAACTAAGTAGTGAAGAAAGTCAACCAAAATAATGGTTTAATCTTTAGAATCATTAATCTATAGTCCTTTATGCCATCCATAATTAGATAGAAGAGTCAGTTGCTCCAGTCATTGAAGAAATGCACTCATTTATTAAGATGATTCCAAGCTAAAATCATTCCAGATTGTTTGCTTGTAGCATTCCAGTCAGAGGCTTATCCCAACTTTGTCTTCATAATAATCATTAAATTCAATTCGAATGCTAGTCATGGGAATTGTTACTTGACATTTATTTATTTTGTAATTTATCTCAAACTGATTTTAATAGGGGAAAAAAAGCACGAAGGAAGTCAATCTGCTGCCTCAGCACTTCCTTGTTTGTAGAATATTTCAGCTGAGGTGACCCTGTTCTAGTGGGAAACTCTATGATTAGAGCTCTTTCTGTCTCAGTGACCAGTACATACACTTTCCTTTTCGCTGGAGATATAACCAAGCTTTTAAGGGAAACAAATTAAGATAACAGGCATTATTAAATGGTCAGATGGAGGACACACTCAAATTTTTAAAATACCTAATCATTTTAAGGTAGGAACTGATTATGATCAGATAACTTGTCATTTGATATATTGGCGTAGCACATTTGTTTCAAATAAAAGAAAGAGAAATTTGAGAAGTTGTAAGTAGAAGTTAAGGGCCTGCTAACAGCAACCACAAGATTAATGTTTAAGTGTAAAATGCACAAATTATAATAATATCAATGACATTGGGCCTTGAAAATTTTTTTAATAATCTTTTTTTTTTCTTTTTGAAATAGCCCCCAGGTCTGGAATAGTTGTGTAACACAGATTGGATTCCAGGTTCTGTTTTTATTTATCTTTTGAGAACAAAGGAGAAAGAACATGAAGTTGAAGGGGTAGGAGGTGAGGGATAGGAAGGAGCTATGGGGAGAGCAAGACCATATCCAAAATATATTGTATAAAATTCTCAAAAAATAAACAAAAATTTAAAGGTCATATATAAAATGGAATAATACAGATTGGATACATGTATATGTATTCTTCTTGGGATAAACAATTCTCTCCCCATTTTTTTTTCTTCTAAGTACTGTGTTGTTTTTCTTTGAAACTGCTTTTCCCTAATACTTTGCTATTGCAATTCCATTCTGATGCAGGCAAAGTCAGGATAGTGAAGATTCTGATACAACAATTTTTTCTTAGAGATTATGTCTTATTAGAGGTAAAAATATAGCTAATAATTATGACTTTATTTTGTTTAATTTCCAAAGGAGTCTCCATAAAAATATATTGTTTTACTACTTTTTTATCTTTGTTTAAGCTGAAAGGCTTGAATTCTTTAGTGTTGATTTCTGGTGTAACAATATTGGCACATACACACACTAATAATAAATAAACAAAAAATAAATAAATGAAGAGAAATCAAAATTTAAAAAAAAATAGCTAGGAAGTTTCTGACAGCCTTTGAACTCAAGAGCAAGCATATGAATTGCAGAGTTTGGAGTTCATAGGAAGTTATTAAATTATATAACATTAGTCAATTCTTTCATTACACAGGAAAATATGAACCCAAATATATTAAGTAAGATTTGGGTGGTGTTGTTTGTTGTTTGGTTTTACCTTTCCTTGATTTCATTTGCTCTTATAAAAAGGCAGTACCAGGATGCATTGTTGCACTAATTGTCATCCCAGTCCTTGTGAGGTGAAGAAGGGACAAACTTGAGTTTGAAGCTAACCTGGATGACAAAATGAGATCTGGTCAAAAATAAAGTGCAACAATGAACTTACACTTTATTGGTGAGAAGATATGATATTTCAGTAAGGATCTCACATAATTAAGGTTGAACAATCAGGGTGTTCATCTCTGAGGGGAGATAAATTTACCTTTCCTCAACATTTCTTAACTGCTTAGAGTCCTTCATATAGTGGCGGGATCCTAAGAAAGAGGGAGACAAAGAAAGGGAATAAGGAAGAGCAGGAAGGAAATTGATGTAATTATATTTAAAACACAAAGAAAAATTAAAACTCAAAAAATTAGTTGAGAGTTGTATTGATTTATGTAGTCATGCATTTGGTTAATAATTTACCATAATGTCCACATTTCAAATGAATTATTTTGTATTACTAAAACTTACTTTCTAACAGTTCTTTATAGATAAGAGCAGCCCACCTCATGCAGTAAGGCAACATCTAATAATAGAATTCAGTACTCATTCTTTGGGGCCTGAGCACTGTGCCCCTGTTGTCAAAATCACATGTGTTATACTTATAACATGTGTCTTTCTCTTGGAGGATTTTAATTTGTGCCTCCTAGAATGGCCCAAGATCCAAATAATTCATATTTTCTAATAAAAAGCTAGAACAACCAACTTCTCACTTTGGCAAATTTTGCTCATTTCAGAAAGATGCAATTTGTAGAAAGTAGCAAGAAGTGTAAATTGTTTACTGGAAGACAAGCTGCTCACTATGTCTCCTATCTACTTCCGTCTTACCTCCTCTAATGTTCAAGTCCCTCTGTGTTTCCTTAATGGTGTTTACACGATCTTTAAAAATTTCCTATCCCTATCTGTGGTAGCATTTAGGTTTTTGTGAATCTTCAGGCTACACTACAGATGCTGCCATTCAGCAGTGGTCAAATTGTCTGTTGTGGCCTTCTAAACAATGCATAGTTCATCATAGAAACCCTGACAGTCACTGGAATATTACGTCTCTTTCAGCATTGTTTTAAAACAGGTTTTCAAAACAGAAATGTTTTCAGTTAACTACAGTTCCCAGAATACCTTGTTGAATATTCTGTCTCTATTGATCATCAATTGGCATGGCTACCCTGCTTTCATTGGCAGAGTTCTGAAGGAAGAGAATAAACACATTATGTAATGTGACAAGATCTAAATTATGTAACAGTGCTGTAGTGCAGCTTCGTCAGTATTTTCAACTCTTGGTACAAGGTAAATCTGAAATCTGCTTCTATCCAAAAGTCTTTAATAAATCAAGAGAATTTCCTGTTGCTGTATGTAGTTGTTTGAAACAGAAGCGTCTGATGATACATCTTGTAAACAGCAGATAATAAACCCAAACTAGATGAACAGTTTATTGCAAATTCCTGCAGTTCAAGAAATACTACTGTAGAATGGGCCCACACATTTTAGGTGCAACTTTTTGGTGTAGTTTCTGTCTATTTACCAAATCTTAGAGAATTTTCAATGCATCCCCTTGCTTATCATAAACATATACTTTGCCTTATAATATAGAATGCTTCAGGTTTGGAATGAAAGGTTAAGTGGGAGATTTAAATTGCTTGCAGTGTGCAGTGTGTGTAAGAATATGCAGTTCTATAGAAATGTAACTTTTTAATTAAAGTAAAATAGAATTGATGTAGACTAACAACATTAAGAAGTTTTTCATTTTACTGTAAATAGTATAACTGTTCTCCTTTATTAAAGCAGATAAAATCTAATTGAGAAAAAGAATATGATACTAACCTTTGTTTCTTTTATTTAGTGGAAAGGAACCCAGAGGTGCTTACAGCAATTAAACTCTATATGGGAAGTTTTTTTAGAATTTATATTATGGATATGAATTCTGTGAATGTTTTGCCATTTTTATTCATTAAAGATAGAAGTGCCAGTCTTTTACCCCTGTGCCTTAGTGTCCTATTTCCAGTAAGGACTTTAAAAAACACAGGGCACTTCATAAAAATATGTGAAAAATCTCTGAATATCTTTTGCTCTCCTGGATGAAACCACTGCTCAAGAGCAAGTTGTGTGATTAACAACTTGCTAGGTTTTACTATGTTCTAGAATGTACCCAGAGATTTCTGTGGTTTATTTTTTAAATTAGAAATATCCTAATTTTTATAGTTTTAAATTTTTATTTATTAATTTATTTATTTTGCAACCTGACAGCAGCCTCCCCTCCCTGGTCTTCTCCCACTGACTTCCCTATATCCCTCTGTACCCCCATCCACCCCTCCTCCTTTGGCACCAAGCACCTACCCGTGTATTCAGGCTGGACAAGGCAATCCAGCACGAGGAATAGTTTCCCAACAGCCAACCAAAGCACCAGAGAAAGCCTCTGCTCCCTTTGCCAGGAGTCCCACAAATAGACCAAGCTACACAAGTGTCATATGAAATTAAAATTCAAAATTATCCTAATTATTTTAAGGAAAGTTTATTTCATGGTTGTATTTTATAAAAAGTTTATTTCATGTTAGTGTAAGTCAGCCATTACAATTCTGAGAACAGAGTAGGTTCTTGGAAAACAGGTAGTCATTAGATTCCTAGTGAAAATTTATTCCATTATGTGATCCAGGCAATCCCGGCTTTCTATGAAACTGTTGGTTCCACAACTCCAATAAATTCCCAGTCACTCTTCAATGGTATCTTTTTTAAGGTGACCAGAAGTACTTGTCTCAGCATCATCTAGTCCTTATCCAGTTTTGCTCCCACAACAAGTGACCAGCTGTACTATTGGGGTAACCTAGTGTGTAGCCAATACTGGAAGTTCACAGAGAAACTCAGCCCATGTCCAGTGGAAGGAAAGTTCCAGTGACTAAACAAGAGGGAACAAAACAGTATTAAAATGGGGGCACACTCAGATCTTAGGAAAGAAGAGTTTTAGTCCCGTGTCAGTCTTTCTTAACACCCGTTTTCCTGAAAAAGCTTCCCCAGAAGGTTCCCTTGACTGGGACCCAGCCTCTGTTCCACAGTAGCTCTGGCTTTTGCATCTTCAGTATGGAATACAGCGTCTGTGAAATGTCCCCACACCAGACCAACTGCAGAAAATTCAATTCCAGAAACTTAGATACTTAAAACAATAATCATGATAGTAAGATCTGAGGTTATTCTATGATACTATTGTTGTTTATTTTTGTTTGGAATACATACCCTTAAGTTTTCCCCAAGAGCTCAAAACTTCTAGCTAACAGCCCTCTCCATTTCCTCCTCTATAACTACTCAGTAAGTGTCATTTGACCTGGACGATCCTCAACAATGGCGGAGAATTGTGCCGGATGTCTGCTATCACACGCACATCAGAGATTTTAATGTTTGTATTTTATTTTGAGTAGTAGGAAAGCAATTTCTAAATTGGAGAGCTTTCTAAATAGGTGAATTCTGAGCAGGAGGTTAAGCTCTATGGTAGGGGCACTTGCCTAGTGTCAGTGAACTCAAGCGACTGTAAAATCTACAGAAAAACAAAAAGGAAAAAAATAAGAAACGAAAAAGTTAAATGTTAAATAATGCTACTACCATTTCAAAGTGAAAAATAAGCCCCAAGGGCCTTTGAAATGTAAGGGTCTGTTTTTCCTCATGAGTGTGGTGTTCTTTGTGCCATATCCGTATCCATGTACTCTCATGCAAAAATAAATTATTTAAAAATACATTTCAACAAACGACTTGCAATAATGGGATTTAACTCAGAAGACTGCAATGTCTTAATTCTCTACTTTTCTGTCTCCTTGTCTATGACTTATTTACAGACCAAAACAGAGAAGTCTCACTGATCTTTCCCTTCAAGTCAGATCATCTGATGTTTTTCTCATTGTATTTGTATTTGAGAAGTGCCCTTGTAGCAGAGGGTACTCTTAACCCTTTTGATTCTTCTCTGCACAGAAGTCTTGGACTTCAGAAAAGCATTGTTCTCCCTCCATTGAATTATAAATAACTATGCAATTTTCTTTTCAGCCTTGCACTGTGTGTCATGGTATGGGTTCGCAAACCAAATTTCCCACTTGTTTCATTTACAGTCTACAGTGCCCATCCTTGAGGCCCATCCCTCACCCCCCAAATTCTAGTGCTGAAGTCAAAGCAAGCCACCCTTAGGGAAAACCACAACTCCATTTCTGAAATCTATTTGATTCTCTCTGGCTAATCTTGCAGGCTTTCGTGCTTTTCCTTCCTTCCCCCTACACTGCTGCGTGCTTTAATTTCACGTTCCGTCGGTAGTTTAAAAACTTTTGCTTCTAATAACTGGAAAAAATGGTTATTTAAAGATAACTGCAGCTTGCTTTACATGCCAGGCTATCATATGCTCAGTGCTTTGAAGCTGCAAATTAATGACGAGCAGAAACAGTGACTATCTTTCAGAGGAAACTGACCTCTTTCTAATGGCACATCGCTAATGTCATCTGTCTACTGCATCTCATTATGGGAATTTCACGGAGTTAAAAAAAAGAGTATCTTAAGGCTGTGCACAAATAAAAGGGCCCTTCCAGTATTAAGCACTTTGAAAATTTTTGATCTCTCAAAATACCTTCCTTAGATACTGTTTCCCATTTTTGTGCATGGCACACTGCTTATGTCATCTATTCTCTGTGACTAATTATGTTAATTTTGTGCCATAAAAGTAACTGAAGGCTGTTAAGAATAAAAGCTTTGGAGTGGCCTTATTTCATAAACACCCTTTTGAACAGGCACATTCAGTCATATTTGCAGTAACAGAAAGGGTCTTGTGCTAAAAATACAACAAAGGCTCTTGAATATGGCCATTTATTCCCACTTTATTAGGTAATTTATGAAAAAGTATGAAGAGAAGTCTTTTTGTTACTATAATTTGCATAAAGCTGGTGCCCCATTAATGAGATAACTTCCTGCCTTTTGTGTCTGACCAGCTGGAAATAGAAATGGATGGACTTTTCTGCAGCCCAATTATTTAACCTGCTGAGTTCAGA
This sequence comes from Bramus lutescens, assembly GCA_001685075.1. Taxonomy (NCBI): domain Eukaryota; kingdom Metazoa; phylum Chordata; class Mammalia; order Rodentia; family Cricetidae; genus Bramus; species Bramus lutescens. Next base: position 287,288 of record LOEQ01004284.1, read on the forward strand.
GTTGGAAAGCAAACAGGAACTCTATTTGCCAAAGAACTTTTTTTTTGGTTACTCTAACTTGATTTTTAAAAAATGATACCAAAAAAAAGATGAACAATAAATGTTAAAGTTAACTAGATATCACTAGCACTTTATGTTAGCACATACATCATCTTCTGAGAATATTAGATTTTTAGAATTCACATTATCATCATCTATACAAAGTCGTATTTTGCTTCCTCTTTTGTTGGGTGAGAAAAGTAACATTTGATGGTCTTCTGAAGCATATAGAAAATATGCAAATAAAGCAATGGGAGAAACAAATAACAATATCTAGTTTTAATTTTTCAAGGGAAAATAGGACAAGCATCTATTTATAAAATGCAATTCTTTCTTGAAAGTAATTACATATTTTAAAGCCAGAGCAATGTCTTATACTACTGAAGATATTGCAGTTATATAACAGCCATTAGGTATAAAATAGATCCTCAATAGGATCTAATATCTCCATATGGAAAATGAATTGTACACAGGTATAAAATAATGAGGGAATAAGATGGAGACAGTGATCAGGGGTGAATATGAATTCATAAGAGAGCCCACAAGGAAGAAAATGCTCCTTTCTATAAGCAACATCACTTAGTTAAACTTTGAAAATTACAGTTCCATCAAATTCATCCATTATACTTTTCTCTCCACCATTTCAAGTCGAATCCATAAATATAGCTTCAAAGATGCAATGTAAAGGTTGTTAGTGGAAAATAAACGAAGGTTAAGAAGAGAGAGATAAACCACTATATTTTCCTAGGATTTAGAAGGAAGGTAAATACGTGCACGGCCAGACACATGGACTTGAAAGCTATTTTGACTTCTCTGATAACATTAAAGGAGTTATTTTATCATTGTAGTTGAAATTCTGATTTTTCTGAGCATCCTTTGTTATATCTGAGATAAATTACATTTCCAACACTAATAGGAATGGTTGCAAGGTGTTGGCTTTGGAAACCAGCATCATCGGATTGTGTTTGTGTATGTTCAGCCTGGGGACATGCTGGCTAACTGAAGATTAAGCTTAAGCATACATAGAATATATTTTGTGTACAACCTTGCTATAGCTCTATACCAAATGTGACTTCCACTGTGTGTCATTCCTTTCATTCTTTTGTATTTGTTATGTTATGCTTTGAGTGGGAATGAATCGTGTTCTACAAATTCTGCCATTTTATCAGAACGAAGTATCCCACTGTTATTACCTGACACCTCTGTCTCCTACAGCTTCTCATATACCACAGAAAACAAGTAAAGGAGGAGACTTTAATGTCTAAAATACTCCCCTGAGAAAATACCTATTTAGGTCTATTGAGGTTATGCTTACATTGTTCACTGAAAATTCATAGCAAATGCCTAGTACAAATAAATTCGACTTGTACAATCAAGTTTTTTTTTCTATTACAATATTGAATGTTAAGTTAAATTATGAGTAAAGATCTGGGACTAAGTGGCTATGGAGAATAACTCAAAATCTCATAGAATCAAATAAAAATTTTTCAAGGAATTGGTTAGTTTTAAAAGACTTTCTAATTTGCCTCCCCCCCCTCATTACCTGTTGAAAGAAGTACATCACACACAACTAAGTCAGAGTTTCCAATTCATGTGCAATTGGACTTGTGACAAAATTTATCACTTGGATTTTCATAAGGGTTACTCATTTTAACCACTGGAAGGAATACAGAGGTGGGAGCGAGTGTAATGGGTAAAACTTTCAGGACTAAAGCAAACCCTATGCACCGTTAGTTAAACTTGGTAGACAAAATGGCCGGGGTTGCAAGATAAACACATAGCTGGAACATTTCATTTTCATTTTGTTTTTGGATTCCTAATAGTTTTGACTGATAGAACCCTAAAAAATATTTATATTTTGGTAAGACTTTTCCTTATTCTGATTAATACACAAACAGACCTGAACACCAGCTTATCTTACAAAGTTGAAAGTATGTAGAAGAATTTTACATTAGTTAGGTAATAGATCTTGTTAGCTTTTAGAATAGTAATCACACAACAGCTTTCAGACTTATTCAATAAGCCCATTTTTAAAGCATTAAGGTCTTATTAATATAAAGGCAACTATTTCTCCCTCTGTTATTTTTCTAAAATCTTTACAATCTCTTCCATAATAGCTAAGAAGAAAAGAAATCACTCAACACAAAGTTAAGGCTCTGTAAAAAGCTCCGCAGAAGGACCGAGGAGGATGCAGGGGTGTGGGAGTCCACAAATGCTTTCTGCATCCCTACTGGAACCCCACAGCCTTTTTTCCCTGCTCCTTTTTTCACCCTCCTTGTCTGTTACAAGTTATGATGTGTGGATGAAGGCTTTTTCCCATGCAGTAATGACTGTATACTGAGATTTCAAGGGGCTGTTCATGACAATCCCATTTTCTGTGTAATTTCATGGTTGTCTTCTTGAATGAAGATATTGGCTGCTCTGAGGCAGGGGGTCAGCCTCTCTTGCTCCCTTTCAGTATTGTTCCGGAGTATGTTTCCTTTCAGCTGATGAAAAGTAATTCATCATTTACACCCCTGAATTCTGCCAGCATTTTTTGAACAACTTTTCTTTCCCTGTGGTACCTTAGGCCCTTGAAAGAGATAAATAGGTTCAATACAACACTAGGCCCGAGATCCTGGGAGCAGGTTAGGCCTCGGAGGCCCGGAGCTGCCCCTTTCTCATGATAGAGTTTGTCACCTTTCTACCTCGAGAAGTCAAATCCTGTCGACTCAGCCATCTTTCAGGCTCTCTGAAGTGGCTTTGGCACCCACTGGGGCATGTGAGCTTAAAATTGATTTTTTTTAAGATCTGTCAAGTTCTCTTAAGGGACGGAGTTGACAGCCAGCAGGCCTCAACTATCACAAGGCATTCAATGTGTAAAAGACACCTAAGGAACTTCCTTTGAGGGGCCAAAGGGCTTCAGACTTTGTGACACATTGAGAGGGTGCTGTTGCTTAGAAACTGGCTTTTGGCAATAGGATTTTCCTGCAGCTCTGTCACGTTGTGAAGTGTGTTAAGGTACCTCTCTTCTCAGGGCAGAAGACATCACCTATTATATAAAACAGGATAGCCCACAAAAATGATTGCTAAACAGATCATCTCATGGTTCTTTGACTCACAAAGCCTAACATCTCTGCAGTTTGGAAATTACTGAGTGTATAGGTGTGCCAGCTTTCAGGAGAAATCAAATCAAATGTTTTATAAATGTTTAAATAATCAAACAAAATCACTATAATATCAGGCATTTGCCTTTTTTTATTAACAGACACCAACTCTTTAGAAACCTTAATATAATAGGATATAAGGAGGGAGACATTATTATGTTTTCTCTTTATAGAATAAACAGTGTCTGTTGTATCTCCCCAGGAGTACTACCATTGCTGGAGTCTCTCTCCTCTTTCTAGAGAAATAATTCAGAAGCCACAACGGTCACTTGCTCATGACCTCAGTTTACCAGATCACAAGACTGTTAATCCAGTCTTTAATTTAGTTGTGTTTTCTGATTTTATACATTCTCTTAGAAGTTAAATTAACAGAAAACATATTTGACTGTATGGTTTTAAAACCTAAGGGGACCTTTTGTTTTTTCTGATATTGATTGCAAATGGCTCAACATGGCAGGTAGTTTTGGTTATTGTCGTTCATAGTGGAGAAAACAATTAGAGAGCATCCACAGTGTTACTACTTTTTCTAAGAAGACCAATCATGCACAGCAAGCCCAACCTCTTTTGGAAGATCAATGAGTCCTTAGAAGAAGGCAGGAGACAGATTTTCAAATGCATCTCCAATCTGTGTGGCTTGAAGACTGTGAAATTCTCAATAGCACTATAAATACTTCACTCCTCTCTCTCCGGAGGCTGGATTTTGGTGACTGTATGTGAAAGGCCACTTATATAACCAGGTGTATGTCTGAGTGAAAAGATTCGATGACATTAATCTTCCTTTAAGGGCTCTTGGTTTCCTGGGCTGTTGTCAAACATAACTGAGTTTTGTGTGACTACAGCAGCAATGTCCTTTCTGTAGAGCACTGGTTATCTGTCTTCCTAATGCTGTGAGCCTTTAATACATGTTGTGGGGACCTCCATCCATAAAATTACTTTTATTGTTACTTCATAACTGTAATTTTGCTGTTATTAATTGAAATCTCAGCACATAGTAAACCCTAGCAGAAGAGTAAACTTCTTCTGCCTGACTTTTCCTTTCCTTTTTTTCTTTTCTTTTTTTTTTGGACAGGGTTTCCTTGTGCTACAGTCGTAGCTCTTCTGGAACGAGCTCCAGTAGACCAGGCTGGCCTCTGCCTCCTGAGCGCTGGAATCAAAGGTGTGTGCCACCACTGCCTGGCTGTTTGACTTTTCAAAGGACAGGCTTGGTCTGTGTTTGTGGGGGAGTCAGTGTAGCAAGAATAAAAGAGAAGAGGTTCTGGGGTCAGGTCATACTAAAAATAAATACTGCCTTTTCTGAGCTGTGCTGTCTTAGGAAAACTTAAAACTTCTCTGAATGAAAGCTTCCTTGTACATAAAATGAGGTTTTTGTGAAAAAGCCTAACCATATTCATTAGTTCAAAAATTAAGCAAGTCCTATGCATTTTTACTTGGATTGACCAAATATATTCTGAATCTGCACAGTCAATGTCCCTGAAGCATAGACTGTGGCTACTAGTTATGGACATTAAGCAATTACCCTTCTAAGACCAAAGTTGTACATGCCAATCTCTAAACTGGTTGGATTATTACCTGGGGCTAAATCAGTGCAGCCCTGACAGACACAAAGAGGTCCTCTGGTCAGAATATGAAAGAGACTACTGAGACATCATTCAAACATTGATTGATGTAAACTTATCCATGCCAATTTTCAGTCAAAAAGAAGCAGGTAAGAATAGAGAGATGCTGGTGCTATTCTGTCCTCCAAGATATACAGAAATGTTCCTGGCATTGCCATGAGTGGGTGGCATAGCCCTTGCCTTGTGAATGTTGTTCTATTTCAGCGAGGAGTCAGCTGGTTAGCTCGCCTAGTTTCCTGCTTTCTTTGGTATTTGTATCGAATCGAATCATTTTGAAAAGGTCTATCATTGATTCTAAACTCTAACCTCAGTTTAGCAGTATTTCCCTAGATTAGCAACGACACTAACTGCTTACTCTTTTGCTCTAAAATATGCTACAAGCTAGGAGCCATACCTAAATTTGCAGAAAAATATCAAATATTGCAGTAAACAGGAAGTCATTGAACTTATAAAGACAAAAATTAAGCTGCTGGGATTTAGGAGAAATGGGAATCTGAAACATCAAAAGCCATTACATTTTTATCACTCCATTTCTTCTTGATGATTAGTAATTCACAGAAATACCCTGGGCAAGTGGTATTATTTATTTACCATGTTTGTGAAGTTTCTTTAATGTGATTGCCCATGGGTACACACCAAAGACCTCAAAATGGCTAAGTTTGAAGTTTACCTTTCCAGTGAAACTTAAAGATACCCCCTTTCTATTGTAATTTTCCTCAATTCAGCCAGTAATTTAGATATGGGGTTCTGAATTCTCTAATGTCCTTCAGTTCTCCCTTTCTACTGAAAGAATGTCTGTGTAGAGGAACCGACCATACAGGAAAACTATATAAAATCTAAAAAATGGCAATAGCTAAGGCACTTATCTGTATATAAGCATGTATGTATATATATATATATATATATATGTGTGTGTGTGTGTGTGTGTGTGTGTGGTGCATATATATATATATATGTTAGACTATATATAATAGAATATATGTATTCTATCCCTAATAAATTCAGTGTAGACTTTGGTGTTCTTTGGTGCTGACCTGGGCTTTGTGGATTTCAGACATTTATCTAACATGCATTTTTTGCTTATAAATAAGTGAGCTGTTTCCACTAAAGTTTGGCATTTTAGAAAATCTCAGTGAGAAGAGCCGATGCATTTACACACTGACATGGAAAGAGGATGTGCCTGCTCCACCTGCTTCCTCTTCTCTGACAAGGATTCAAGAGGGACACTTCTATCTTTTGTTCGTATAAAACATGAACCTTTATGTCAGCACGCCTTCAGAGAGCGCTGCAAAGTATCGCAGTATGATGGTTGTTAGAATCTTGTGGAAGTGCATCCAAAGGGTGAGGAGCAATAAATGCTTGGTCTAGCTTGAGCATTTTTACAGCTGTACTATCTCTGATTAAGAAAAACTGCAAAACATTCCATGCCACCCCTGGATGCATCTATCATTTGGGGGGGTCATCATATTACAGTCATTATGGCAGGGTATCACTTCCCTCCCTGGTCCATTATAACTGACCGTAATGTACCATAGAGGCTCTAGATGTTCTCTTCTTAACTGAGCCTGGAGAGTATCTATTTCACAGTATATTCCCCTTAAAGGGAGAGTCTAAAAATGACAATCGCCGAGGCACTTATCTGTATATAAGCATCAGAGACAGAATGGGAGCAAATGATGCACTTCATGGAGTTGCATTACTTCTTCAATACAATTTGGTGCAATAAAAAAGGAAAGTAATTTGGTAAATTGACTGTACTGGCCTGAAAAAGTTAATGTGCATTTTCCAGCTGGATACAGGCAGCAGTTTGTATGGGGCAATCCCTTCTCTCCAGAGCTATATCACTGATGCAAGGGATATCTGAAATGGATCTTCGAGGACTCCAATTAGGATGGAGTCGGAGGAGTTTCTTGTAGTTAGGACTAGAGGTGAAGTTTGCAGCATTTTCCCTGTTATTTTACATTGACTCCCAGAATACTGCCCTGGAACAGGTTGTAAGACATGCTTTCTTAGCTTTGGTGTTGATGGATGATGGCCCTGTGCTCTGCTGCTCTCCCTTCGTCCACCCCCAGGGAGGAATCATGCAAATGTTGTATATGCAAAAGGAGAACAACCAAACAAATCTACCCTGCCTATCAATATTTTGCGAATGCCCCAAAATCAGCTTCCTTCTAGACTCAATTTTCTTTATTTATTCTGTCTTTAGATATTATGAGGAGAGGTTTGCTTAGACTTAACTTTTAGAATTATGTAATTTCTGTCCTGTAATGATTTTAAATGGATAATATTGCATGATAACATTTTAATTAAAATATTTTTCTAATAAACTATAGGTGCATTATGACATTTGGAGAAACGTTTGCTTTTCTTGCCTTGTTTCCAAAATACTTTTTCACACAAAATTTCGTGTATTTCACAAAAGGGAGATAGATGTTTCAGTAGCATATATCTCTCAAACATCAGATATTTATCTTTATGTTTTCCTGAGTCTGAAGTGCTTCTTCATAAGTAGTTTTCTTTAGCTCACCATGATGATAAATTGTTCATTTATTTCTTGAGAAGTCTCAATTTTGCAGAAAGTATTTTATAAAGAAAATACTCACATATATATAGTCCCTACTCTATATCTCTTTATTTTATGTAACTGTATTTGAACATTCACAAATAACCTGACTATTCTTACTTTCTTTAATTTTTTATCCAAACTGTATCTGCTATGTCAGCTAAAACACTTGTGACTTTCCCTCTCCTCCCTTCTACCTTCAGTAAACATATTCTAGCATTTTAAACCCTCAGCCCGTCCTCTGACTCCAATATAGTACTGCTATTTCAATAACATCATGCCCATCCATGATACATATCATCAATTAGGCTTTGATGTAATAAATCCTTGATGTAATATCATACTTATCCATTCTTCAAGATATAATCAAAAATGAAGGCAGAATCTTAAGATACAGAGGAAAATATATTACTTGCCAATTTTCCACAGTAACTTTTCATCATTACTCCAAAATTACTTTTTAATGCAAAGAGTAGTTTCAATCACGTTGAGGCCCACATGATTCAGATACTATCATAATCACAATTAGATTACATTACTGCAATCACGAATGGAGATCATTAAGAGAAAGAATATAAATTGCTTTAGTTTTACAAGTACTGAGCTAGCAAAATTATAATTAATCTCCATTTATAATCTTTTCTTTCATAGAACTGCAAAGCAGGCTACTTTTTTTAGGCCATCAATACAAATTAGAACTAAGTAATAAAGCCCTAACAACTACGACTGAGCTGCTCACAATCGAAAAGCTTTGCACATTATGTATAGGAAGCTTTGGAAACAAACAGCGCCTTGGAGGAGATTGCTTCAGTGCAGAAAGCACAACTATTACAAGGTGCCTTGAGAGCAGAGTGCTGCAGAAAGCAGCCTCTTGCTCGGAGTAATCAGTGTGTGCACGTCATTTCTTAAATGAGATGGTGCGACTCATGAGCTGAAGTAATGCCTTAGTGATGGCAGTAAATGCATCATTTTGTACGTTCTGAGGTCTGACTATAATTGGTATGATACAGCAAAACAAAAAATTATGAAAAATAGATAAATTCAGAGCATATTGCCCTTACAATAAAATTAATTACTATTATTTTTCTTTAATGCTTTTAAACTGAATTCCATATGGCTGTAGTTGACATTTCATGCCGCTTTAAAATCATTTACAAGTCTTTTGTCTACTGGTCCTTAAAATTCATCAGACATCATAGTATTTTAGCGAGGTAAAACAACACTAACTGTAGACAACACGCGATGTTAAGCAGGTGGCTACAACGTGTCTCATGATGCTGATGTCCAAAGAGTTCTAAGACTCAGAAAACTCTTTTTCTTTTCTATATTTACTCAGTACCAAAGAGGCCCCATTTACTCTTAAGAAGATGTGAAATGAACTGATTTGGTAGTATAACTTACCAAAATTTTGAAGAAGTTACTTACCATCCTTACCCTCTATTTGAAAAAGACTACCTGCATGTACAAGCTGATGATATAGTGTATATGCAACTGTGTATATGGTTATCACAATCAGATGACCCTCACCTCACACAAACAAGCATTTTATGTTGAGTGGAGGAAGCACTTAGGATCTAACCAACACATTTCACTAAACACATGCCTTCAGTTGCAATCATCAGGCAATGTGTTGGATACCTTAGCACATTAGATTTGAAGACATTATTCCATTTGACCAGATGAGTTCCAGTCACAAGTCCTTGCCAATTACCACACATTCTCTAGCTACATCTCATTCCTTTTCTTACAAATATTAGAACTCTCAGTGTTTGTGTTCTGTGACCAGTTTGCCTAGAGTGTCCTATGTAGCACATGTCAAAAAATACCACAAAATTCCATTTTAAGGCTAATTTTCTAGGGTTTTAATACCATGTTTTCTTCACCTACTTGTAAAATGAAGGGCATGTTTGTTGGGGTTTCAGTCCCGCCTGGTACCCCACAGTTGACAAGCCCCAAAGAAAATCACACAGAGAGTCTGCATTAATTATAAACTGATTGGCCAACTAGCTCAGTCTTCTTATTAGCTTATATTAACCCATTATTCTTATCTATGTTAGCCACGTGGCTTGGTACCTTTCTCAGCAGGCAGCTCACATGCTGCTTCTTCAGTGAAGTGGGCTGGACTGGGATGAATGGGCTTTTTCCTTCCCAGAATTCTGTTCTCATCGCCCCACCTCTACTTCCTGTCTAGCCAATCAGCATTTATTCAAAACATGATTGACAGAATACAGACAATTCTCCTGCACCACTTCCCCCTCTTTCTTTTTTTTTAAACAAAGAAAAATACCCATAGTCCATTTTTTGGGAATGTGGGCATAGTATTCCAGGCTACTT
>LOEQ01004285.1:7500-35376 GCA_001685075.1 Bramus lutescens
GAGAGAGAGAGAGAGAGAGAGAGAGAGAGAGAATGAGAATGAGAGGGGAGAGAGGTATACACAGATACACGCATACACACACACCTCTACCTGGAGCAATTATTCATATCATAAATACCAATCCATTTCTATGTTTTACATGATCTAGGAAAATCAGTAGAGACCAGACCATTCCACCCAAGACTGGCAGCTTCAGGGGAGATGTCACTGCTGACTGAGAGGAAGTTTGCCTGAGTGGCCAGGTAGAAATTTGGTACTGGTGATGTGAGAGAGTTAGTTACACATCCTCAGCATGTTTTGCCATCATATTACATGTTACAATAGTTTGCATATTGAAAAGAAAACAAACACTTCAGTTCAGAAGGCGTATCCATCCCATTCATTCGTGCCTTTGAATCAAGTCCATGTCAGGTATTTTCTCCATCCTCAGGCTGGAGGAAAGGAGGAGTTGGAGGACCAGACCTATGTAAATAAGGTAGAGTAAAAGTTCCAAACATGGGCACAATATGGAGCCATCCTAGGGTTTACAAACTAACACTGGGTGGGAGGCCCACACCATCTGGAAGGATCTTCATGTATCAGTCAATGAGCCTAACCTGATGAAGCAGGTGAGGACCACAGCCAACCTCAGAGTCAGAGTGGATACCCAGGGCCAGCCTCAGATTCAGAAAGGACACCAGGGGCTCCTAAAGATTTGGACATTTAGTTCAGAGTCAGAAGGGGGGAGGGGACTGAAAATGAAGGAAATGATAGCAAATGATATCCTATATAATTCTCCCACATCCATGGAGGTTGTCAGGATCCCCTTTGGGTACCAAATTCTGTGGAAGCTCAAATCCTTTATGAAAAATGACTTAGTATTTGCATCCCTCTGTACATTTCAATTATCTCTAAATTACCCGCAAAATCCAATACAATGTAAATGCTATGTAAATAGCTAATGTAATGTATAGGGGATAATAACATGAAAACACCTGTATGTACTCAGTATGGATAAATGATTTTATTGGTATCTTCAGCCTACAGCAAGTCGAAACTGCTATGGATGAGAATTTTGTGGACATAGATTCTAGAATTCACATGCAGGCTAGAAGTGCACATGTGCATATGTGTGTTCTCACATGCAATATTTATCATTCTCATATAAAGCAAAAAATAAATCTGCCTCAAGAAATGAAACCTCTACTGATTTTAGCCATTTCTCACTTGGGCCATGTCCTTTATCTTTGTGGCATGACACAGGCCTCACTGAGTGTCACACTAAGATAAGTGATGGGTCTCCAGAGATATCGTTGGGTATGGAGAAACTACTGCCTCCATGTTCTCTGTCCCCTTATTATTCTATTTAGTCACTCTCTTTTGAGTAGGAGCTTTGTGTGTTGAATTTCAAATCTAAATAAAATATGAGCACATTTTATGTGTGAATAATAAGGTCACCCATGCAAAAAGGGCAGCCTGTAATGAAAGCCCAGGAGAAAGTACTTCTCTGTCTGGAGTGGCCACAAAATTGAGCCTCTCTGCCTCTGGTCTCAGTTCATTTAATGAGCTCAGACCATCTGAAGGTGTCGACGGGCAAGGTGCACACAGTGGTACTCAGGCTCCTCCTTCAGAAATGTTAATGAGAAGAGTGTGCTTTTGTTGCTGCTGACATCCTGGCCAGCGTGGACAGAGTCTCGGGCTTCATCCCCCAGCTCCAGAACTTTACTAAATGAAGCAGACACATTACAGTATCTTCCCTTCCCAGAACAATACTAACGTGAGACTATCTGACACGAAGAAGGGAGAATTAGATCAAGATTGTGTTTTCTCTGGAATTAAACTGCTCTCTGATAGTCCACAGTTTAGATTTTTGTTACGGTGGCTTCCCCCTAACATGACCCATTAGGAGGCTCACGTGTGTTTATAAACTAGTTTATGTAAGTGATTTTTTTAAACAAGCATTCAAGTCTTCCTTTAATTGAATTCGGTACATCATCAGTCATGTAATGTTACTCCCTAGGATTTAATTTCACATTTTGGAGATGAATTAATTCTTTCGGGCCACTGGGTTACAATTTAGCTAGCATATTACAGCTGGAGCATGCTATGTGAACCTCACTGATCTAAATAACCTAACTTGCCATAAAAAATTTATTGACAGAATAAGCCCAACTGTAAAACCTGTGTGTCAGAGGTAATTTTGGTAAAATGTAAAACTGACTGATTTCATTAGTTTGGTCCCTAGCAACAAACGCATCCTGCCCTCCCTATTATCTGAAAGGGGTAAATTCCCTACAGTATGATGTCATGTCAACCACTGTGAGAAAGCTTATAAAACAATATCTACTTTTGCCTCCTGGAAGGGTGATAGCTGCCCTATTTGAGATAAAAACTTACTGGACTTAACAATTAAGGCTGTGGGGCAATCATAGGGTAAGACAACCGGTTCATTTGTAGTGCTAACGGATGCTCAAAGTTCAATCTCCCAGCAGGCTGAGGAGCAACAAGTGTTTCTCTCTCATGTAATCACCACTTAGACTCTAGTGTCTGACCCTTGGTCCAGCCCTGTGTTCTCACTGAATCCATGTGGCTGTACTATCCTGCCAGCTCACCGCTTGTCATTCAAACTCCTCTCCCCACATTGGGAATCTCGTCCTCTCCCTCCCCTTTAGCTGGTTAGCTATTTTTATTATGAAATGGAAGGACACTCCTCATTTTTAGTGAAAAAATTATTGCTTTAATTTTTTAAGTTTAATTGACATTTAAAAATAAAATTAATGTGTTGTGATTTTTCATTTGTCTGTAAGGACTTAGTGTTTTGTGTTTATTTTCTTTACTAAAAATCAAAATAAACAAAACTGGGAAAGCCAATAGCCCTCAACAGAAGCAGTATTCAGTGTTCCCATACTCTGGGAATGTAATGAATTCATGGGGACTTCAGCTGGTAAAGTGGCCTCCAGGTGTTACTCAGATGTTCTCAGAGTAAGGTTCTCATTCAGTAACAGGTGTGGTCATATTTGTATTAATGAAAAACAAAACAAAACACTGAAAGCAAAGCCAATTACAGTAGTCTTAATAAAGCATTAAATGTAAATTCTAATTTTAAATAATGAAACAAACTAATAAATGGAAGGAAATTAAGAGCTAAGCATAGCACTACGACCTAAGCAAACCCCTTGCGCTCACACAGTGAAGCCAGAGGGCAGCATGAACACAGACACTCTTGTGACATGCTCTATAGTGTTCCATTAAGACACATGGGTTGAGTTAAGTGTGCTGTTTCAGCCTGTGCTCATTACTTCTTAACTTTTATTGGCTCATGTCTCCATGTCCATATGATTTTTAATTAAATTTCCTTTCTAAAACAGTAGTGGATACCCCAAAATATATTAGAACCATTTCTTCAAGTTATTGTAGAGTTGACCATGAACTTATAATGAATCCTCATTTGGGAATCAGACTGTTTCTCTTTATACAAAACAATCATTTCATTGACAATCTCTGTGTTTCATAGGTTGTGGGTTTTACAAGGTGCTATCACACTTTTAATGTCATTTAAACCCCATAACATTGTGGTGCAGGAGGTTTTCACTACAGAAGAGTTTCAGGGCTAGCTGGACGTTATGTGGGGACAACATGTGCCAGGAGTCAGAACCCCAAGGAAGATGGGGATCAATACATCCTGTTATTTCCCCTCACTGGAAGCAAGAGGAGGGGATTTCTCATCTAGAGGGCCAGCTTGTTTTCTGAACTATTGAAAATGAAGGATGGTGAGTGTCACTGTGGATATTTTTTTCATTTGGTGGAATTGCAAAGATTCTATGTTCTATTCCAGGTTTATTTAACTAAAGGGCCTGGCAATTTAACCACTGGTAATTCACAGAGCTCTATCAGTACACTTCTGCCAAAAGCCATTAGGATTTCTCCTGGGAACTGAATAAATACTCACCTTGTCTGTCAAAAACAACTCGGGTCTGTCCTCTGCCATAACCCATAACATATAAACATGCTTATTAACACACATCGGAAAACAGACAGTAAGAGCCACTGGCTTTCCGCTTCATTTCCTTTTAGAGACAACGGCTCATTCCAGCAAGAGCTTGGCATCAGATGTTATATGGGAGAAAGCTAAGGTGATGACTTTGCAATTACAGATAGCAGATGGCTACCTGCTAAAGACGGTGCCAACCCAAATATCATGACTACAGCCGCTTCTCCTTCTATATGGCCAGCTGAATTGAGTAAATATCCAGAGCTAGTAAATTAATACTATATAACCTTTGGGAAAATTGTGTTTCTAGAAAGAGATAGGGAATGATGACAAGTCAGAGATTTCAGTTTTGGTGACTGTGAGGGGAAAAAAATGATCACTGGGCTTTTCTGACCTTTAATATATTGGGCTAAAATAAAATGTTCTTACTTTTCAATGACCCATTTAAGAAAGGGGATTTAGGCAATTGGTTATAATCATGCCCTGTGAGTAAAAAGCTGATTTTCCTTAAGATTTCTGGGAACTCTTGTTAGGATCAAGGGGGTGCTATAGCAACCACCTTGTCAAAGTTGGCATGCACCAACCGGAAGGTCCATCAGGTCATTATCCTAATAGTAATGGCAGCTTTGTGGCACCCACTTCATTCCCATCAGCTGAACAGATTTTTATATTCAGTCTTCAAGAAGCATTGACACAACTTAAATCAACATTTGCCAGTACGAATTTATCAGAAAATGTCTTTAAAATTCTAAAAGGATGTAATTAATTGTCTTTAGTGGTCTTAATTGTATATTAGAAAAACAGAACTAACAGAATGATACATTTCTATAACTAAATCAGTATGTGTGTGTGCAGCCAATAAAGCTACTAGACTGTGAAAGCTTATCATTTTTCATCCTATATATGAAGAAGTTAGAATTACTGTCTTCACTCATTGAAGACTATTTTATAATAGTAAAAAATAGCCCACTCAGCTGTGACATTTGTCTAACAATATGTTAAAATCTTTGCCAAGGAGCTTGTTTACTACGCGTCACTCTCAAGGATGCTCCAAGAAAGTGCTTCATAATTAATTGTAAGTGAAGAAATTGGGATGATTTTTTTTCTCTTCATCCTAGAAATAAATGATTTTATTCTGTTTCTAAAGCATGAGGCCAACCAAAGTATTACTTAAGGAGTCCATCTGAATAAGAGATTGCCACTTAACTCTCTCCTGGAAAAGGCATTCATCAGGCTTTTCATTAGCATGAGCTTCAGAGACAAGGAAAACACCTTACCGTCCACTCAGGGATGAAAAGAAGGGCACCACATGTATTCCCAGGGGGTCTCCTTCCCCAGAAATCTCCACCGCTCTTGTCATGTCACTGGGGCAGAGCAAAATAGGAACACACATGAGTTTTAGCTAAAAGCAGATGCGCCCCACTAACCCACCCACAATGCTCTTCCCTGACCATATCAACTGCTGTGACTTCCCATCTATGCTGAGGCAGGAGAGCAGGTTGTGCTGATTTGTTTGAAGATTCACAAAACAAGCATGTTAAAAGACTCTCTGATTTCTTATCTGAATCTTCCTTGCAGAAAGAAAGTTGAGAAATAACTCACCGCTTAAATAGTTTCCCACTTAATCTGCACAAATCAACAGAGTGAAAAAGAGGTGCACAGAAAGAAATCTCTCCCTGATGAGACTTTCTTGAAAATGACTGTACAGACCATAAACACACAGAAACAAGTATATCCGTGCTTAGGCTTGAAGTAGAATTTTTCCCCAGAAAAGGTTAAAAAAATGAAATAAAATTATTTATGAAAAAATGCACTGAATTGAAGTTTATAATGGCAAGGAAGCCACAGTTGGCAACACAGCTGGGCATGTTCAAAGCAATAGAAATCAAAGCTTGCATCAGTTTTATGCAATGGAACAATTCCAAGTTTTCACCTCCTGGTTTATTTATTTATATCTTTAAGGCAGAAGAGAAGTTGCAAAGAAACAGAGAAAATGTATTATAGAAAGTCTGACCTGCCTAACCTCGCTCAGCTGAGGCAAGGATGAGTGAGAAACGCTAACAGGGAGCGTGCCTGACTGAAGTGTGGACTGCACTGGAAGCTTCCAGGTCACAGGGACTGGGGCTGGCAAGTTTTCGTAAAGATGAAAAATAATAACTGTGAGCAGTTATTGGCTCCTGTAATCCCAGAGAGAGAAGACAAAATTGCCAGAGGAGAATGAGAAAGTTGAAGCAAGCATCCATTTATGAAAATTCTAAACACATTTCTATTATTTTCCATTCACATGAAAATGACCTGAAACTAGATGTCAAATTAGGAGCCACTGCTGCCTTGGCTACTTTTCTGCTCCAAGTTGAAAATGGTAAAAATTTGGCTCCTTGCTGGGAAGTTGAGAACAGTATTAAGAAAACAAAGTGTCTGATGAATCCACGCTGCATGAAATATTTTTTTTAAATTATCAGCAATCTAAGTAAATACATTAAGTATATGCTAGTCAGCAGACCAGGCTTATTGTTAATGCATTTCCTTGCAATTATCAATAAGAACTAAAAAGCAATAATAATAACAAAATAAAATAAAAGCAAGACAGTTTCTAGCATTTCGGGGAGACGATGCAATTTCAAAACTGATAATAGGTTTCAAATGATCTTCACTCAGATACTGCTGGTACATTCAGCTTGTTCAGTCAGGCAGGCTATATTAGAGGCCTGCAAGAAAATCACAAAGCAAACATACCTAAGCATGATGATAGAGAACAAAGGACTTGTTTCTATGTGAGTGAGCACAGCTATGAACATAGGTGCATCTGGATGTGCACTGATGTGCACTGCAAGCCCGAACACAAAACACTTGGTGGGCACAGAAACTTGTAAGGTTTTGATGATCCATATATAATACTAGATTTACAGTTACATATAAGCACCGAAAAAAGACCAACTCCAAATATACCGATTTAAAAATCTTAAAAACTGTGAATAAACTCTTATAAAATCCACTAAAACATGTTACCTTTCCCTTTATAATTCTTAGAAATTTGCTGACAAACACAAGGCTCTCCTGACAAATATATCAAGCATATCTATACCTGCGAATATCACCCACACTTAATATAGAAGCAATAAAATATTAGTGTTTAGTCTAGGGCAGACTGCAAGATTTCAGCTCATAAGTAGCTTTTATAGATATTGGTTTCTATGGAATTCACTTTTTATATTCTATAAATATTTCTTTAAGTCTACTCAAAACTTGTTTTGTAAAGCATAATAAATTTGATGTAAAGTACTATTTTAGTAATTATTAATCTTGTGTTTCTGAAATCAACAAAGTCAATCTTATACTTTTTTCTGTCTTATTCAAAGCTACTAAAATTTTAGAAAAGTTCAGGTTTTAAATGTAGTTTCTATTTGAAATTCCCTTTTTTACATTTTTAGAGTAAACTTTTTTCTTTATCAGGATAAACTTCTAATTTTTTTATACACTACAGTCATAACTCTCTAACTAAGATTCTTGACAACTTTTAGAGTACTCAAAAAAGGTTAACACCATAGGGTAAAAAAACCACAGTGAACGTGTAATTTTATAAACTGTAATAAGCATGCATATAGTCACAGAAACTTAGATCTGTTTAAAAAAGATGACGTTCAAATCTTTATAGATCATGCCCTAAGTTTATAAAAATCTAGCCCTAAGGTTTTTTTTTCTACATGCAAATAAAGCCACCAAAATTTGATGCCACATAGATATGTTAACATGTTTTATTGATTGTGAAACGAGAATCACCACCATCTTATAAGTACTTGCTGTTGTGTAGAAATGTCTATATGTATACAGCTCGTGGGATATAGATACAGCAAGGAGGACTGCACACACACTCTTATTTGTCTCAAAATACCTCAATACCTATCTCAAAATTGAAACTTTTACAAAGATGTGAAAACATGCTGCTAATGCTTTTTTAGATAAATCCCAGAGTGCAATTTGTATTTGGGGTCCAGTTGTTCAGGTTCAGAAAACAATGGAGAAATTGTGCTATGTGAGTGGCAATGGAGGCTAAGAAGGAAAATGCAAAACACAAGGTAGAAATAATATTCTGGAAATGGAAGGTAAAACAAACCAAAAAACAAACAAAAATGGGACCCATAAGAGATAAGTATTACAGCACAAACAAGTGGTTAGAGCTCCCTAAGATCAAAATAGTTATTCTGGGAGATGCTTACAACCACCAGGCCAACAATACTAAGCTAGCTGAAGTCCCTAAGGTCTACGTGACAGAGATGATTCAACAGTCACTGGGACCAACCATTGCCAGTCTGAGAGCTCTGGACAGAACTATGGAAGAAGCCACAGATCCGTGGATAACGATAACACTGTCATTATGGATAGCTACTCTGTGAAACGAGACACTAAGCACTTCAACTGGTTTCTATTGACAAAGAGGAACTGAAGTTTTAGGAAGAAGATGCAATGTGTGTGCTGCAGATATCTGTAGGTCTTATTCCTTCATCCCAAGACAAACGGACAGAATTTACATTAATATTATTCAACACAGGCTCCACCCTCTCAATTGAAGAGAAAGGATTAAGGACAGAGGACAATTTTTCTTCCAAGAGTAACTGACTGTAAGTCTGACGTCTGTCTGAGTTTTTAAACCAAGATGCTAAGCCTCAGTTTCCTCATTTGTGTAATGAGGAGAATGTGGTTTGGAACACTCCCAATTGTTAGTTTAAAAGAGAAAATAACGTATACACATCACACATATATATGACATGTATAAAACGATTGATAACTTTTTGACATTTCTATGATTATAAAACTATGTTTCTCCCTTTTTGAGACCGATTCTCACTTGTAGCCAAGATTGGATTTGAACTTGTGGTCTTCCTGCTTCAGACTCTGAATTATAGGACTATGTTATCATACCTAGTTTGATTATTAGTACTTTCTAAGAAAACAAATTTATGGCCTTTAAAGGAACTATTATAATTTCCTTTTTTAAAATCTCAATTTTATTGGTACAACTTAAACACCATAAGATCAAGGGATATAATCCTTCACTATATTGGTTACATGGAGAGAGGAAGACAAAGTGTTTTAACAAACGGTGAGACTACTGTGTTTGTATCTAGAGGGACTGAGTTGTATCTAATTATATCTAAAGCAAATGGGATGGACTCAGAGGAAAGCCTCAAATAAGAGTTTGCTGATGACCCTGAATTATACTCCTTGTAGAAACATCTAGTGGGTATAAATGCATTGATTGAAAATCTCCTAGTTTGATTATAGGGGTTATGTTAACAAATCTGTTTGAATTCTATTAATTTTAATTCAACTATTATAAACTCAGCCACTGATATGGAAATTTTCTGTAAAAGGAAAATCAACTAATTAAGGAAACAAAACAAAAAACTGCTGTGGGACGATCTTTCTGGATGCTTTTTGTATGTATTATTCCTCTTATTGGTTAATAATAAAAGCTGTTTGTCCAATGACCATGCAGGATAAAGTTAGGCAGAATAATCAAACTGAGAACTCTGATGAAGAGGTACAAAGTTGGGGGAGATACAAGCCAGTTTCTGAACAAGCAGGATGTGTAGAAAATGAGGTAACAAGCCTTGAGCCACATGGCAAAGAATAGAAATATGGATTAATTTAAATGTAAGAGTCAATTAGTAATAAGTTTGAGCTATTGGTTGAGCATTAATATTAAGCCTCTGAGTTGTTATTTAGAATCACTGTGGGACAGAGCAGGACAGAGAAACCTCTATTTACAAAAACAAAAACAAAAACAAAAACATAAATTACCCAAGATATTAGTAATTAGACAATGTTGGAGAAGATAATAATGGTGAGAAAGTGCAACACGGGAAGGTTCACGTCTCTGAGATTTTAGAATTTGGAATTCTCATCCATAAATATTTATGAAGGGAATGGGACTCAGGTCAAAAAATACAATTAGTTTAGGTTTCATATATACCATGGTAATTTTAGACAATATTTTAATAACTTTGTGTATAAGTTTTCTACTTTGCTATCCAATTGGTACTGAAAAGGTTTTGAAATTCAGAGAATTGGTTTTTAAACTCTCAGATTATGATTGATCATCCTGCAGTAGAAAACACAGTCTAAATAAGTGCAAACCATTATTTGGGAGATAAGATGACAGTGGCTTCTGAGAGTTATACTCTACACTCTTCAAGTATATACATACTTTATATCACTTCCATTTTAGAACAAGCTAATACACAGGGAATGGAAGCATGTCCAGTATCATACCATCCATATAAGGTAGACTCAGGAGGCAAACTGAGACCTGAGCAGGAGTTCTTAATCCTTTTGGCATGGAAGTTTCAAAACACAAGAGCTTAATGATGTGGATCAGAGGGAGATAGTCAGGATGAGGAGAGTAAGCTGAGCTCAGGACATTCTCCCTTGAGGGAGGTGGCCCTGAGAAGGTACCCTGATGGACAAATGGATTTTCCACCAGAAAAGATAAGGCAAAATGATGAAGAGGGCAGGTGTTGGGTGGGAAGCCGCACTGAGATGTTTCTGGGCACAATTATTGGCTATAATGTTAGAGATGAAGAGATCAAAAGGAGAGGAGTAGGAAGAAAATAGCTGAGAATATATGAGGAGTTATTTCAATAATCCCATATTTTTTGATATTTGCTTCATGCCTCAATATGTGGTCTTTTCTGGAGAAACTCTGATTAGATATCGAGAAGAATGAGTTTTTCTGCAGTGTTTGGGTAAAATGTTCTCTAGATACATGTTAGGTTCATTTGATCTGCTAATGCCATTTGATTCTGACGTTTCTATATTTAATTTTGGTCTGGGTGACAATTTGTCAATTGCTGAAAGTTGGATATTGAAGTCATTTATCATTACTGTGTTAGGACTAATCTGGGCTTTAATGCCTTATAGTATGTGTTTTATGGAATTGGATTCACCTGGGTTTGGTGTATTTGTATCTAGAATTGTAAAGGGTTTTGGTGGGTTGTTTCTTTGATTAGAATGAAATGATATATATCTCTTATGATTAGTTTTACTTTGGCCTATGTTGTCAGATATGCTTGCTTGGGGCTGGTTCCATTGGCTTCTAGTGCATTCTTTCACTCTAGGCCAAGTGTTTATTTTGATACACACTTCTTGCATATTGAGGCTTACATGGAAGTCAGCCCCCTAAACCTCTCAGGATCCAGAAGGAATGCTATAGCAAGGGAAAACTGAATAGGAGGGATCTGAGGAGAACAAATCAGCTCAAACACGTTTCTTCCTCATGTCTCTTTATTTTTTTGAAAAAGTTCCCTTCAAGGCTCTATGTTTTCTTTCTTGGTGCTTTCTCGATCCCACAAGGTTTTCAGTTTATGTATCCACACAAACAAAATTAACAATTTTCTGACAATAACAATCATACGAAGCATGCATTGCACAGGGCCAGAAAGGCCTAGATGGCAGGCACTGGTTGGCTTGCTTACGTCATAGAGGGGGCGTGGCTATGAAGTGCCCGGACAAAGCTGACAAGGGTAAATAGAGAAATGACTTCTAGGAAGGGAGAGAGGGAGTTGGTGCGTTAACTATATTTGTGTGGTCAGTTAAGCTAGAAGCTTGTATCTGATACACATAGAAAAAGAAAAGGAAAAACACGGCAGTGCTGTGCATTCTCTGAGCACTTACGCTCCCACAGTGGCTGGGAATACAGCGTTATGGTAGCTATGGCAACTAAAGTGAGGCTCGAGAGGAAAATGATGGCGCTTCCATCTTCAGGCTAAGCAGCACACTGATACCCTCTGACGCCTGGTGAGAAGGAATTCCTTTCTCTGGGGCTGGTTTAGTGGACCAAGTCTTTCCCTTATATCTCTACAGGTAAAGGCACAAGCTGTGAATGTCCCAGAGTAAGATCTTGTATCAAATAAAACTAAGGTGAAGGTAGAAAGGCCAGTAGGTTACACTCTCCTGAGCTGGTTGTTAGAGAATTCAGGGCCACCTGGTCCTGTTTATCCTTAAGGGCAGATGCTATCTCTTCTACTCAGGGCCTCTTTTGAGGTTTCTATGTAGTCTATTTGCAAGGTTCCTCTCCTCCTCAGATGTTCTGCCATAAAGAATAATTGGTGGGTGGGGGGTAGCTTTATGTAGATTTGACTGTGAGAACAAAGGCTTCTTTGACTGACTGAATACTTTCACACCAGGGCCCCACATTGTGGGAGAAAGTCATCCAGTTACCAGGACAAAAATAAGCTATGCTCAATAAATGAGTAATTCACTTGCTGAGTTTTTCAGGATGAATTTCACTGTGGAAAAGGAAGGGAAAGCTATGGCTTCATAGGGGTTTTACAGAAATGACAATGACTATCTAAAAGACAGGTATCTCCAAAGCTCTGTAAATCAGGTTCCTCATCAGATTAGACTCTTGTGAGTTAATCTAGAGATCTGTCAGAAGTACTTACACTGTACAGTCCTGCGGGCTTGTACCACTTGCAGACAACAAAGTGATGGATATCATTTGTTAATCCAGTTACTAACCTATGAGTTTTGACAGGGATTAAGGACGTTAGTATTTAACAGTACTGAAAGTTGTGCACTGACTGCTCTAATTGTATGGCTTCGTAGTAGCTTTCCTCGCTCTACACTGCATAGCAGTTCCTGGAATGTCCTCTGCTTTCTTCTAGTAGCTGTTGGCTGTGGTGAGCCTTCTCTTCAGTCCATACTGTTTTTCCGATAAGGCTGGTTTGGTGGACATGAATTCCTTTTATCTGTTTATATCACAGACACATTTTCTTTCCCCTTCAACTATGGCAGATAGCTTGATTAGGCATAGCTGTCTATGTTAGTGTTTATAGTCATTTAGGACTTGTTCTAAGCTCTCCTGGCTATTAACATTTGGTGTGGGAGGTCCTTCTGTATATGTGCTGCTTTTATTGGTTAATGAATAAAGAAGCTGTTTCGGCCTCTGACAGTGCAGAATAGAGCAAGGCAGGAATTCCAAGCAGAGACAGAGGAGAAAAGAAGGCAGAGTCAGAGAGATGCCATGTAGCTGCTGAAAGAGACAGACACTCTGAAACCTTACCAGTAAACCACAAGCCTGGTGGTAAAATATAAAATAATATGAATGGATTAATTTAAGATGTAAGAGTTAGTTAATAAGAAGCCTAAGCTATTGACTGAGCAGTGTTGTCATTAATACAGTTTCTGTGTGGTTTTTCAGGTCAGGGTGTCTGGGAACAAATGAGCAGTCTCTGCCTACAGACATTTACATCGAGAAATCAGTTAACATTCTAAAGGAATTTCCTTTACAAGTGACCCACGACTTCTCTTTTGTAGCCTTTGATGTCTTCTTGTTGTTGTTACTTCTGTTGTTGTAACGAAATATACTTAATGTTTTAACTATTATATGGTATGAGAAGTTTTCCCCACCTCTGGTCCTATTTTTTCTTCTTTGTGCCTCTTGTTCCTCTATAGCCTCCTCTTTCCTTACTTTTGTTAAATGTTCTTCTATATACATGTGCAGACAGATGTACATGCATGTGAGTAAAAATAGATATTTTAAATTCTGTGTCTTGAGATTCGTATAAGTTGTTCACCCTTGGGACCATTGCTATAGGACTGATAATCTTTGCGGATATCTTAGATTTCCATCCTGCTTATATATTTGTGCTGGAAACTGGTACCTAGAGTAAAGTTGTTGGTTCTATCTTTTAATATGAGTTTCTAGCTCACCTTTGCAAATGGGAAATTGGTTCTGTTTTTGCTGTTAACTGAACTCAGCTAGTTTTGGATAGAGCAGGGTATATGCTCTCAGTCTTTCAGACACTGATTTATGAGTGTGGATGTTAGGGTGTTTTTCTTTTCAGCAGCTAAGGGAAGCACTAGGGTCTTAACTGCTCATGTACAGTTTCTTGAGTAAGGTTCCAGGGAAGGAGATGGGATGGGGTAAGGGGTCTTAGCACTGGCAGCCAGATAACTGGTTGCTAGGGACAGACACGAGAACAGGCAGTGTTTGGGAGGGGTGTGTCTTACCACCAGTTTCTATCTCCAGCAGCTGGCTAAGGTGGTGTTGCAGGGCCAAGGAGTTTATGGGCAACCACAGGTATACTACTCAGGCAAGTTCCCAGTGAAAGGTGAATAACTGATTTTCTAGAAAGTAGGCACCAAAGGTATTGGTATTGGGTAAACTGTGATAATAGCGGTGGTTTAAAAGGAATTACCAGAATTACTAGGTAGTTATATGTAGGAACAACTAACAAAATAGAAGATGAGGGAGAGTTTGGTATTTGAGACCAATTATTGAATTGTTTCAACAATCTTGTGTCCAGGCACTATAAGCGTAAGCACTTACGAACGAGGCATGAAACTGTCAGGGTCACAAGATACTTTGAGTATCTCTTCAAATCACTTTTCCTTTGGATGACTTTCAGGGGCAAAGAAGGCAAGAAGGTGGAGAAACTGGCAAGTCAAAAGAAGTTAACCTGGGGGAAGTAGAGCTGAGCAACAAGGTGAGGTTCAAAATGTCAAGGGAATCAGGGAGAAGGGAAAGTCTTCTGTACATATTGCTTGTTGTTGAAAGACATGCTCTCGGTGTTTGAGGAAAACTCTCTAAGTGAAACCTTTCACTTTATTGTATTTTATGATCAAAGTCAGAGGACTGGTGATTCATTAGACATACATATTATAAGACTATTTAGAGAACACCCTTTACCAGGTTTTAAAGTCATAGCTATGCTGATGAGTCATTGAATAATTTGTTTTATCCATCCAGTCAATCAGTTAACAAATATGCCCCTATTATATTCTAAGACATGTATTGGGTGCCAGAAATGCTTTTGAGGATTCTGTCTTGTTTGGTATAATACAGAGTTAAAATGAATGTGTAATAATGATGAGGATACTTGCAATAGCAATTAGTAATTATTCAGCCTTTCATTTAGCAATGTACCAAGTAAGCTGCCTATAATGTACCTTAATTAATCTTCACAGAATCTATGTGATCATAAAGGTCATTTTCCACATGAAAGAAATATTTTAAAGATGCTTAAAGATGGGAAGCAAGGTAAAAAGCCACTGTTCAAACCTGGACCTTGTCTAACTCAAGGTTTTGAAAGAATTGTTAGCTCATGCAGACTAGAACTGTCTACTCAGTTCTTATCTGTAGACTCAATTAGGTAATAACAAGAGATTCACATTAGAGAGGGAGGCGACAAATTATTGCAATAGCTGCCCTGAGCGGTAACAAAGGTTGAAGCAATGGCTGTGCACATGGAACAGGTGTAAGTCATTTTGACATTGACTCTACAAACAATTTACTTCTGTGCTACCTGCAAGGAAGCGAGCCCAAGGTCGTATTCTTATGCCAAACTATAGGGTCTGTCAAGGCTTCCCTTCCACATGAGGATGCCAACACAGCAATAGCTGCAAGTGGCTTCTAGTTTAAGCATTTACCATCATCTGTACTGTCTAAAACAAGTATAACCTGCCAGCTTCCCCCAGCAGCTGTGCATTCCACACTACAAAGATTAGTTTTAATCCTTTTTTGAGCATATGAATATTTTAAAAATATTTTATTCTTTAGAATAGCATATATTTATAAAGTGTAATATGATCAGATTCATCTCTATTTCTCCATTCTAACCACCCCATATCTCCACCAACCTTCTCTTCTCCAAACTTCATGTCTGTCTGTCTGTCTGTCTTTCCTTTCTGAAAGCCACTAAATCAAATTACTGTTGGCTCTCTGTGCATGGCTGTGGAACCATCCACAGATGCCAGTGGCACACCCGAGAAACAGAACGACTCCCATGTTCCTCAGTGAAAGCTGCTCTCAAGCTCCATCTCAGAAGCTTCTCACTCTACCACCCTTCCCCGGGGAATCCGTCAAAGAAGACTTGGTCAAAGTGTTGAGAATAAATAGGAAGACCTACACTGGACATCTTTATAGCAATTTTCCTCAACCCAGCCACAGGGAGTGTCACATAGTGGGAGGCAGGAAGAATGCTAGAGCTGGTGATGCAGAGGGCAACGTGAGATGCCTTCTTCTGGACATGAGACAGCCACTGCACTCTAGGACTCAGTGCTGTGGGTACCTGCACAAGACCCACCCAAGAGCACAGCAGCCGACATTCCGGCCCAGATGAGGAGGTGCTCTGCAGGCTGCACCCTTTCATGAGGCTCCCTGACCCTCTGACTCCAGGCTCACTTTATATCCTGAGTTTGATCTGAACAGGCTCCAGTTATAGCTGTCATCACAGGTAGCCCTGTGTAGGTTCTGTAGCCCGAAATCGCATCAAGGACTCAGAAGGTATTATGCTTGAGTCCGTGGATTTGGAGCCCAGAGTGGCAGATGTGGACTGGGTCTCCAGTGTGCAACTTGTTCTACAGTTACTTCACCTACTAAAGGAACAATAAGACACAAGAGGGGCTGTTTGGAAAATTATACTCATAATAAACATATTTTTAAAAGTCACTCATGATATTTCTCTCAGTTGCCTATAACTAGAAAAAGCTTAAATAATTTTCTTAAGTCAAAAATCAAAAACAAACAAACATAGCAAACAATTGGATACCATATGATATGACATTTCAATAAGATTCTGGGGAACATTTGTCAAAACTAATGTTAAGAAAAAGCCAAATAAAGCAGGAACATTCCATCCATCACGACTAGATGTAAGTCAAACAAACCAGCTTCTAAAAAGTGAGTGCCCTGCGAATGCTCTAGTCTTGAATGCTTTATATTACACTACTCATTAATGAAGATTTCAAACGAACTGTGGCCATATGGCTGAAAATTATAACGTTGAAGAGAATCCGCATGGTCACCTGATAAAGAGTGATCGATCACCCTTTCAGAAGAAAGTAGCTGATTTCATGCAGACTGACTGGCACCTATTAATAAATGACTTGAAAGGAATACAGTGAATGAATGAGCAGCGGCTATGGCAACATCACTTTCCATTGCCAAAGTTACCACTGAAGAGATGTGAATTTACCTTCCTTATGCCAAATTGAAACAACATACTGAAAGTAATGACAATAATGGAAACCATACAAGGAGATCTGACCCAGTCTAAAAATCTCCAAATCCAAAATCCTCCAAAATCTGAAACTGTTTGAACACTAATAGAAAGCTCCAGAGATTGGGATTTTGAAGAATATTGTTTTTTCTTTTTTCTTTTGGCATTTTCAATCAGTATTGTCTACATAAATATTCCAAAATTTAAATAAAGAAATCTTTAAATTCTGAAATGCTTCTGACCCCAAGAATTTTGTACAGGGATAATAAACCTGCAACAAAAAAATAATAGTAGCAACAGAATCAAATGCTAGGCTCACTCTGACCCAAATGTTGTTCGAAGATTTTATATATGTTATCAAATATTAACGTTAAAAACAGTAATACAAATATCCTAATTGTTGTTACAATCTGAAGAGGTTTTATTTTCCTGTTTTTGAGGCTAGCCTTGAACTCAGCTGTGTAGTTGTGGAGGATAATGCTGAACTTCTGATCCTCCTGGCTCCACCTCTCACATAGTGTTGCCACTATAGGTGTGAACCACCACTCCAGGCATATGCACTCCTGGTTGATTGAACCCAGAGCTTCGTGCATGTTAGGCAATCCCTCTTCCAACAAAACTGCAGCCCCAATTCTATTATTTCTATCTTAGAGACCAGAAACTGAGGCAAGGAATGATGAATTAGTAGGGAGATGTGGTTTGTATCCAGTGAGTACCTACAGCTGTGGCTTTAGAGAGCCGATCTCAGAAGACTAATAGTTGATTTCAGGTAACGAATTACTTTCATTAATAACTATATGAGTAATCCTGGTTGGTGGAGCAAATTCATTTCACAAACATCAAGTAAAATACTGTGAGATTGTATAAACACAGCCTACCACAGCTACTCATAGAGCTAGAAGCAAAGCAAACCATTCAAATACAAGGAAATCTGAAGAGCTCTAAAAACTGCAAGGCAAAGACAAGAAAAAGCAATTTAAAACTCCTGGTTGCCCAGGAGAGAAATTAGGCCTGGCACTAGAAACATAGGCAGCTTCCCAGGGGGTAGTGATGTCATTGACCTTGGAAGAGAGTTTAGCAGCCACTTGATAGACCAGCTTACTTCCTAACTGCATTCTAGATCTTATTCTCCCTTACCAAAGAAGCCTCTCTGGACAGCAGACGGAGACTGATGCAGAGAACAACTGGACACAAGGCAGATATTAACAAATCGTGGGGAGCCAGACCCAGTGTCTAATCTACAGCATGGTCCATCTATGAATCAGGGACCGTCAAGGGACCGAAAGCAGAAGGCTATGAGGGCCAGAATATCAAGACGTCTACTGTAAACCCATCTCTCCTAGAAATGGCTGCAAAATCAAGACTGTAACAAATGGCAGTATCAGTAGATAAGGAACTACAGGCAGCTCTTGAGTGCTGAGAGGGAGAACGGGCTTCTCCAAGGGATGAGAGACCTCGCTGGTTGTTCTTTGCAGACTAGTTAGCCTTGAGACCATATACATGTACAGCAAAAAAAAGGAGTCAGTTAGTTGTATTTACATATTTGTACATACATACACATACATACATATGTGTGAACAGTTACTGAAGAGGAGGAGACTCAATTTGAGGGGGGCATAGAGGAAGGTGGATGAAGGTAACGGGAGGAGCTGGAGGGAGAAGAGCAAAGGGGAAAGTGATGTGATAAATGTATAAAAACGAAACAGAAACAAAGTCCTGATGTAAAAGAGTATTAGAAGTCTTGAGGATTATTTGTACATCTATGTTTTTCACGAATGTCCTCATATCTTATGTAGAAATTAGGAGAAAGGAATAAGTAATCTATGTTTGACTTAAGATGTGCTTTGTTACACAGTTCTACTTTTCTTGGTCTTCCCTGCAAAATCAGAATAATTGAAATCCATTCAATAAAATAATGCCAAATGTACTTAAATAAGAATCTTCTATTTTTATAAAAAATACCTCAGTGCATCCTTAGTCCGGTGTGATGTGAGTAGCGCTGTCTGTTCACCATTCATATCTTCTTTGTTTTCCAAGCTCTGGGTGGAATCCTGGAACGAAGCAAAGTCACAGGATGTAGGTGCTGCAGACACAGAACTGAAGCTTTGAACAAAGCTTCAACTGAGGGAGGAGACCGCTTGGCCTTGATGTGGACAGCTCACTTCCACAGCTCACACTCAAATGGGCGTTAGCACAAGGCAGTATGCTAAAAACTGGGGAATTGGTCGCTTAGTTTCCTGCTGCTCAGCCTTGGGTTTGGAAATGTATTTTAAACCAGTTTGAAAAAGACTACTAAAAGAAACCTCCAGTGTTAAGTGCTGAGAAACAAGTTTTAACGACCTCTATGTGCTTGCATTTAGCACAAAGCAATGTACAAAAAAAGGAAATATATGGACAAAAGCAAATGTATGGAAAAAATTTTTGTTACCTGGTTGTCCTGGAACTCACTCTATAGAACAGGTTGGCCTCAAACTCAGAGATCCACCTTGCTTCCTGAATGCTTGGATTCCAGTCATGCACGTGACCACACCCAGCTCTCCTGATTATTTTTTAACATTTTTTTGTGTGTGAGTGTTTCCCACATTTGTATGTGAATCAGGTGTGTGTTTGGTGCTCACAGAGGTCACAAGAAGTCACTGGATCCCCTGAAACTGGAGGTGTGCATGACTGAATGAACCGCTGAGTGGGTGTGCAATCACACACAGGTCCTCTGCAAGAGCAAAAAGGACTTTTAACTTCTAAGTCATCTCTATAGCTCCCTAAACTGACTTGTTTTTAAAAATGCCTTACATTTTAGATGGATAACAACATTTCAAACAGTTGTATTTTTGTGAAATATATTTATCTTAACTCAATTTTCTGGTCTCCACATGGATAAATAAAAGAAAGAACAATCTATAAAGTTAAAGAACCTTAAAAGTTTAGGATAAAGCATCTTTACAAAGATAAATATATGAAAGTTTTACTGTCCATGTTATTCTTAGGAAGGGCTTGAAACGTTCATACAGAACAAACATGGCAAGAGTGGGAAAGTTAAAAATAATAGGTAGAAAGATTTAACAGAATTCTTGAATCTGTGGGGATCATGCATATCAAGATATTTGATAAACATATTTATGCCCGGGTCATTAGCTTTTTATCTGTCTGTAAGACAGTGAGCTTTCTGTGTGATCTCAAAGACAACTAGAAACTACTATATTTTTTAAAGCTATATAAGAAACTATCCTAAAACTTTATTGATTAGAAAAATTACAGTATTTCTTCTAGTTTCTGAAAAGTGAGCTTGGCAATCAGATGTCTGAAGGATTGAAGCTATGATGTTCTAGCTGGAGTGCCCTCCCCCTGATGCTGCCACATGACTGGAGCATCTATAGATGTGAAGGGTCATATTATTACTGGTCTCATCTTCCAGTTCTGTTCACTGAACTGTGACCATCCTCACATCTGTACTGCACAGCTCTGACTTAGATTTGCATTAAGGTTTGAAATCATAACGTGTGGGTCTCCCAGATTTGTTCTTTTTTTCAATGTTGGCTCAATATTCTGGGCCTCTTACATGCCTACAACAATTTTAGAAGCATCATGTCTGTCAATTTGCACCTACATGGAGTATTTGATGGAGAGCACATATAATCTATACATCATAATGTCATCTTAATGATAAACATCCCTCCAATCCAGGAACATTTAACAGTGGCAGCTAATGAAAACAATTATTCCTTTAAGTTCTAACTCTGATCAGGTATATATCATCAGAATGCCAACGACAAAAGTATTTAGCATACAATTTAGCTCTTTATCTTGCTCATTTTCTCTCTCCCACGCACAACTTTCTTATTGGTCCCTAACTATGACAGGAAGAGGATGCACTTTCTGTCTCCAACTAATTTACTAGAGTTTAGGGAGTTTTCCATCCAGTTTTAGATATAAGACAAGTAAAGGTGTTATTTACATCAACACTATTCTTGATGTGCTATAAATCTGGAAATGTCATTTTCTTAAGTGTCTTTCGGCCATTTTAGATTTCTCTGTTTAGGTCTATACTCCATTTTTTATTGGGTTATTTGCTCTTTTGATGACCAATTTCTTGAGTTCTTTGTATATTTTGTTAGTTACAATTTGAAATTAATATAGGGTCAATTACAGTGTGATAATCTGATCGAGGGAAATTCTGACCTGACTACATTTCAAGAGTAATCATGTCAACAAGTACGTACTTAAAGAGAACACACTTTGTGCTGGAGACATGCTTGCAAGGCATTTAGGAGTGCTTGATGCTCTTGTACAGGATGGGGGCAAATTTGCAGCTCCCTTGTAGCTGGTTCATAGCCACCTAATCTCCAGCTCCAGGAGCTGATATTGTGTTCTAGACTCATATGACCTGGACTTATGCATGCACATTCCCACATTCATACACACAAATCATTAAAAATAAAATAAAGCACACATTTAAATGTTAAAAGCTAACGTTCACACAGAAGAGAAAACATGATATTTGTCTTTCTGGGTCTGGGCTACGTCTCTCAGGGTGGCTGTTTATAGCTTTTTAACCTGAAAATTCCATTTCTCTTAACACCCAAATGATCTTCCCGTGTGGAAATGCACCATATTTTTTATTATCTATTCATCATCAGTTGATGAACGTCTATGCTGGTTCTGATTTCGGGCTATTATGAATAAAGCAAAAAGGAATATGGATATGCAAGTTTCTCTAAAGTATATGTAGAGTCCTTTTGTATATACAATTGTATATATAGCTGAGTCTTGTGGTAGATTTATTTTCAGGTTTTTGGAGGACTTCCCTACTGAATCTCATAGTGGTTGTACCAGTTTGCACTCTCATTAACAATGAATAAATGCCCCCCTTCCTCCACATTCTCCCCATTAATCTTGGCCATTCTAACTGGGGTAAGATCAAATCTCAAAGTATTTTCAACTTACATTTTCCCAATAGCTAAGATTGTTGAACAGTTTAGTGTTTCTTGCCCATTTGTACTTCATTTTTTTGAAGATTCTCTGCTTAGTTCTAAACACTGTTTTTAAGTTGGATTTGTTTTCATGATGTTTGGGTTTCTCTAGTTCTTTGTATATTCTAGATACTAATCCTATGTCTGGTATATATAATAGGGAAAGATTTTTCCCCATTCTGTAAGCTACCTATTTGCTCAAATGATGGTGTCCTTTGCAAGTACATACACAAACTTTATGTCTTAGATAGTAGTTCCACTATTTTAAAAGAAGCATCAGGCCCCTCTTTGCCCTGCTATCACTATCATAAAGCGGCAGAAACTACAGTATATATCATCTCACCTAACAGGCAGTGTTTGTCACTTGTCAAAATCCCTTCTGTCTACTGCAACATCAGAATCCTTTAGTATGCTCTAGGGATGATGCAGGAAGGCAGATGCTGGAGGTGATCATCCTCCAGGGATGAGGCAGATGCTGGAGGCGATCATCCTCCAGGGATGAGGCAGATGCTGGAGGCCATCATCCTCCAGGGATGAGGCAGGAAGGCAGATGCTGGAGGCGCTCATCCTCCAGGGATGAGGCTGATGCTGGAGGCGCTCCCTCACAAGGACATAAAGCCAACTCAGTTGACTCTAATAGCACTACCACAGCAGTGCTCGAAAACTTAGGAAAAGACAACTGTGTCTTAGCAGGTTTAAAAAGTTACTTTACTTTCAAACTTAAAGATTATTGACACAAAGTGATTAAAGCACATTTCAGCTCTTCTTCCAATGCATTACATGATGAAGTGAAGAGTCACGAACTCACACCTATCTAAAAATGAAAATGAGAAATTTTTTCCATCATTGCTTATTTAAATAACTTGGAGAAAAATCTGTAAAATCTTGACTTGTAAATTTGGAAGGAGAGGGACAAAAATAACTCTGATTAGCTAAAAGGTCGCCATAATGGGTGCTAAACAGCCTCCATATTCCTTAACTTTAGTTTGGAGAAATATTAACTATGTAATTTAAAAATCCTGAAATTTACCTCTAGAAATAGAAACACAATGCTTTGGAGAGTCTATATTTATTTCTAAAATAAAGTGAATGCAGTGTCTATTCTTAATGCTATATTAAACTCCTGGGTTAAGATGAGCTGCCTAGAATGTAGAGAGGCTGGAGTTGTAAGGGCTGCCTTTGTTTCCCCTAATTATGATCCTTTCTTTCCCAGGAGTTAACAGGAGACCATGGCTGGTTACTCTAAGTGTATCCGTCACAGCTTCGAGCACATCAGGCAACATACATGTGACCCTCACAAAAAGACAAGCTTAATTACTACATTTTAAAGAGGCCACATTTTTAGCAGCACTTTCAGGACCGTGGGAGCATTAATGACAGCCAAAATGCATTGGATTTAAACAGCACAGTCCTATTTTTAGCTTTAAAATCAACACTTGCACAAATATTCCCAAACCAATTAGCAGCAGCTGGAGAGTAAAGGTGTTTACATTTCGTTACCACTGGTGTTAAGTACAGCAAGTCCTCACAGGCTGCTCCTGGAGGGCAACCTTCTCTTCAGGGGTCATCACAGCCTCAGCACCAGGCTATCGCGCTGTAGTTCAGAGTTTGTACAAGTCGCTGGTTCCATGCAGGGAAGAGTCCAATATTCACTATGGAGTGCCATTAAGATAGGCATCTCAACCGGGTGAGAGAGAAGAAAAGTGGAAGTAAAGGCTATCCCAATGGATGCTCACTGTGTTCCTGGCTGGCCATGACTGCTCAACAGCTCTGCAGTTTGGTTTCTTATTTCTAAGATGATTGCTACAGTGGCTTCTCTACCAATAGACAATTCTCTATGACTTACACACATAGCCTTGTAATCTCCACCCCAATTTTTTTTAACGATTTGCCCATAAATTTTGAACTGCAATTGAGTTATGTTTCAAAACCTCCAGTGCATTTTAAGAGAAGATTTGCATTCTGAGAAGTCAGCTGCAAGTGTCTTTTGAAATTGCACCCACATGAATTTTAGAATGAGAAGTAAGAGCAACGTTTGTAGAGAAAGGTTTGAATGGGAGGTTATGTGCCTGGCGCTCATACATAAACATAATGTAAATTTTAAGATTAAAATTCTGGGCATAATTTCAGAATATTTGTTTTTACTTTTTAGAACAAAAATATCTTGCCAAAGTAAAAACAAACTGCATTTGCTATGTACACATTTGGAATTAACACGCATTTCAGTAGTCAGGAACTGTTCTTCAAACTCTACCTGATATATGTTCCTCAAGCTGCAGGCAGAGCCTTGCCATGGGAGTCTCTGTTGGCTTTATAAAATCATCCCTAAATGCTTCAGTCTTAGCAACTAAACAGGTGTGCAATTTCCTACCCACACACTATTGTATTTTCTATCTATCTAGAAATTAAGAAAACACTTTAAATATTAAATTATTAGTCAGCTAACTCACACTTTTTTTTCTCCTTTAATTGTATCACATAATCTCTAACATGTATCAGAACATCCAAGGCCTTGTGAAAAGGCACATTTCTGGGACCTGCCCTAGAGTTGAGGCATCAGGTATGGGCAGAGCCTGAGAGGTTTTGTTTAAAACTTTCTGATGTTGCCAGTTGGGGAAGAAAGAAAACATACAGGCGTTTTAGAGCATTGCCTGGCAGCGGTAGTGTGGGTCTAACTGGGCAAAACCATAAACAATAGTAACCAACCCAAGAAAGAATGGTGCTAGCCTATATTAGACACCAAGAGTCAGTGACTATAAAGTTTATACTTATGGAAACAGAGGCCCAGAATGGTAAAACAACTCTCCCCCCTTGCTTGCTATAGTAACGACAAAACTGTGTTTCAGGATTCTTGAATCTCCATCCCAGGCTCTTTGATTATAACAAACGGTTAAAGAATGTGACCTAGCTAGGCAAGCGCTCTCAGACTAAGTTGTTAGCTTCCGCCATGGACTCTACCACTTTTCAAAGCTTCTAAAAGAAACTGCAGCCATGTCTTAGGAACACGCTGGCTGTCTTTGAAAGAGCTCAAGATATCTCACAAGTTATTAGATACACATTCCCTCCAACGCTGAGTAGCTTTCATGGCCTTCTTATTTCAGTTTTATACATGAACACATTCAAGAGTAAAAGAATCATGATTTGTCCAAGGTGAAGTCAGGGGTCAAACAACAGTAATTAATTAACACTATTGCTTTCTATAATTTAGATTTGCAATTGAGCACAGACATACTAGCCATACCTGTTACGATGACTAGCCTGCATTGTCAACTTGACTGGATTTGAATCACCTGGAAGACATACCTCTGGTCAGGCTTTTCAAGTGTTTCCAAAGGTGTGTCTCCTAGGTGATTCTAAATTCACACAAGTTGACAATGCAGGCTAGTCATCACAATAGGAAAGACGGTATATATAGTAGTGGGCTGCAGCCCTGGTCTCAGCAGAAGCTGTATTCCAAGGAGGCTCCAAAGCTGACAGATAGGGAGCAGACAGAACACCGAGCCCCCATTTTCCTGGTCTGTAAAAGGGGGAGAGATTGCTCCAATTCATTCCTATTATAAAGTGTCTTTTCTCACTATAGGATGTAACTGTGTGATGTAGTAAGGCAAGCAAGCCTCTGCTGAGCAAACACACATATAAAAGTCTAAATAAATGTTTTCTGGATGCTTTTCTGGAGATGCTGACTCTCCCCTCCTGTGGCTATGCTTCCTTATTTTCTTACCATATTTGTGTCTATGTAATTTTAGGAACAAATCTACAGCATGAAGAATACTTGAATGAAGGCTAAAACTCTCTGGCTTTCCCATGATTCCCTCTTCTTCTATTTTTTTCACTCCTTTATTGACTTTGTCTCTTCTCTCACTGCTAATAATAAGCATAGGTAGAGTTCATTATTAACATTTCCCAGAAATCTAAATTACATTGAGGAGACAAATAAAATTTAAAAAGCAAAAATCCTCAAATATGCATATTATTTACATATTTTTACCTGATGAGGCTTTCCATTAGTTTAGCATTAGTTTAGCTATGTTTGGTTTCTGGCATTTACCTAGGTAAAGATTTATAAAGTGTCCTAAATAAATATCATTTATCAAAACAGTGCTGTGAGTAAGGAGAGAGAGAGAGCTGGATTCTGCTTTGGAAGATCTGAGTAGGTTACATACACTACCTGGCTCAGGCAGCAAAAGTTAAAAACACTATTGATTTCAAAGTCAGCATGTCATCTGCTCCGTCAGTATTTCCATGGAAGTCCACACCGATGGCCAGCTCACAGCCATTCAAATACTGACTGCTTTGTGTCCAAAGCCATAGAAATTCAGAAGCGCAGCAAGGCAACTCTTTAAGGCCCTTTAAAGCTAGCTCTAGCTTGCTCTTTCCTGCAGTCAAATAGCACTTCCCTAAGTGCCAAGCACAGAAGGAGAAAACAACATATATATTTAAATGTAAGACAAAGACAGACAGGCTTGTGTTCATCATTTCAATTTATAATTGGGTTTTTTCTCCTTCTGGTTTCAGCAAAATTTCTACCAGCTTCTCCAGATCATTGAATTTATAAAAATGTTTGTACCCAATGCTAAGATGAGCCAAGATAATGTTTGTTGCTGAAAGGGTAAAACCACTGAACAACATAGCCTCCCCACAGGCTCTGCCTCAGCTCCTAACTGCTTTAGAACATACCTGTACTCATGTGAAGGTGTGTGTGTGTGTGTGTGTGTGTGTGTGTGTGTGCGCGCGCGCACGTGCACATGTGTGCACACCATAAAATACATGATCAAAGGAGTTGTAAGCACCATCTTATTTTTCAATAAATCTGCCCTTTAAACTGCACTATATTTTCAAATATTTCAAGTCCAGGCACGGCAAAATAGACAACTGGCTGAGCCTAACACCTGAGATGTAATTATCCAGGGTATGCTAGGGCTGGAGGGTGTTAAAAGACTCATAGAAGTAAGGAAAATTCACCACCAACAACACAAAACAAAACAAACAACAGCAACAAACCATAAACCTGCAATCTAATCACATCCATTTTGCTGACTGAAATATATTTCAGTCAAGTCCGGCTCCAGTAAATGCACTTTATACATTGGGGCAAAGCTACAAAATTCAAATTTGCTTAGGAGCAGTCCAAGATAGAAGCATGCATCAGTAAAGAACTCTGCATTTGTGCCCTGTTCATCTTCACAGCCACAGACCAACTTCTCTGTTGGCCTCCCTATGAGAGCTTGTACCATGAAAATGTGCCACCCCAGCTTCCCATCTAAACATAATGCTCTGTAATTGTTTCTCCACCCGAAGAAAAGAACAAATGAGGAGGAGGAGGAGGAAAAGCAGTAACATCAAGTAGATTTGTATGCCTGTTGTCTAGTAGTATATTTTACAAATTTCTCAAATTTATGGAATCAAGTTTATATTACAAAATTCTTAATATTTTTGTATAATTAAATTTGTAAGACATCAAAATTCATGAATAAGGATATTCAAAGTGTATTCCTGGTACCTACATCCTATAAGCCCTCTATCTTATTTTCATGACGCTCAGAGTTATCCTTTCCTGCCTCTTAGACTTGTTCCTTTCTCAGGACCCCATGTGTCTTCCTACACAATCATTTTGTCATCCCAGCATTTCACTTCCTGCCCCCTCTGTTCTATGGAAGTGCCTAGTTTCTAAAATGAGCTCACTAGTGTAGAACATCTACTGAAAACTAAGAAGAACAATTTAAGAAGGATTTTCTCAGAAAACCTAAGACGTTCTTAGCAGTCTCCAGAATAGTGTCTGCTGACTGAGGGCCATGAGGAACAGTGCAATCAGAATAGTGTCAGCTGACTGAGGGCCGTGAGGAACAGTGAAATCAGAATAGTGTCAGCTGACTGAGGGCCGTGAGGAACAGTGCAATCAGAATAGTGTCAGCTGACTGAGGGCCGTGAGGAACAG
>LOEQ01004285.1:61774-79121 GCA_001685075.1 Bramus lutescens
GAGAGAGAGAGAGAGAGAGAGAGAGAGAGAGAATATTAAGCTTCTCCTACACATTATTAGTATATCATGTATCAAGATATATATTTATCCCATTATAGAATATTATGGAATGTGCTATCTTGTAAAAGAATATAAACAAATATGAAATAATCAAATGACCATTTTTTGATAGCATTGTCTATAATTAGACATGATGTCAAAATTAGCCTATATATCGCTTTTCTGTGATTCCAAGTAGAACACATTCATGTTTATGATGGGGGGATGATCTCATCACCACCTTAACCATTAATCAAATTCAGGTCACATAATATTAAAAAAAGTAAACAGATACTATACGTTTTCTGGTCTGATACATAAGAACTAGATGTCACCTATGATGTAATCACGATAAAAATGCTAAATTTAATCAAGCCTTCAGATACAACTCTAAGTTAACTGGATATACAAAGATTAGAAATGCATTTCATAATTCCATGAAATAGCAATTAAATCCATGAAGACCATTTACTCAAGTACACCTGCTGATTGTCCATAAGCTGCTTCGAGATTACAGAAGTATAAAAGGCATAACCACTAGATGCAATGCCTAAGCTTGGTGTGAGCACCCACTTAAACCAACAGTGATGAGGCAACTCGATTAAAGATTAGATGACTAAATGTATTGTTAGCTTTACGGGGTGGAATAATGTCATATTCATAAGAAAAGATTTCAACTGTTTGTGGCCCATGCTTAAGTTTGACAGGTTGTGTTTTAATGACTGCATTGCATTTGTCTTTTGTGGCTACCAGTAACTGGCATCAAACAGAGATGACTTCCCTATTTCACAGGGAATAAATTAATGACCAGGATCCGGAGTGATTCAATTCAGGGGCAGGTAAGGGGAAGACATCTCAAGCTTCCTTGATCCATCCAATGACTCCAAGTTGGCTAAGGGATGGGTGTGTTCTGCTGCACATGTGCTGTGCATTTGTGTCACGGTGAGTGTGAGAGTCACTTTGTCCGTGAGAGATCATCAAGAGGCTGTGCGACAGGCAGTGCAGATGCTTTGGTGCTGGGGTGCTCTGCAAAGGCAGTCTTTCTTGCATTCATATTTCTTGAGGTCTGCAGGAATTTGGAATGCCTGCTGCTGAAGCCAGAAAGTCACTTGTTCCTTTTGAGGCTGAGTTCAAGTGCAGCCCTTCCCTCTTAGCGTGAGAGCTCTGGTTTTAATGAGCAAATTTTCTAGATGCTGCCCATTTAGAAATGAATGACAAATGAATGCAACACATATCAGAAATCATCGGGCATGTATATAATAATAGGTGTCTATTAGTTAGAAATCTTGAGATAAGAAAGAAACTTCAAAGTGGCTCTGTATAAGAAGTTAGAAGATGGTCAAAAGAAGAAAACACCTCATTATGGCGGTTTGAAAGAAAATGGCCCCCAAAGGGAGTGGCACTATTATGAGGTGTGGCCTTGTTGAAGGAAGTGTGTCCCTCTGGGGGTGGAGGTCTCTTTTGCTCAAGCTTCCCTTAGTGTGACTATCAGTTCACTTCCTGTTGCCTGCAAGATGTAAGACTCTCAGCTTCTCCAGCACTATGTCTGCCAGCATGCTGTCATGCTTTGTGCCATGAAAATAATAGACTGAATCTCTGAACATAAGTGAGCCCCTCAGTTAAACGTTTTCCTTAAAAGAGTTGCCATGGTTACAGTATTTCTTCCCAGCAATAGCCCTGAACTAAGACACTCATGTTTCCTCTATTTAGAAAAGGAAGTAAACATAAAAGTTAATAAGCTACAAAAGTAAGAAAGGAAGGTACCAGCAAAATGAGTGTGTTATTGAAAATAAATCATAAAATCTAATCATATGCACAAATTTCAATGACGATTGATTGAGAATGGAAAACTAAAAACAGATGTACCAATTAGCAATATGGAGGATTGGAGGAGAACAAATAAAAAAATAAGAGATTATTTTAATAACCTTAAGGATATATTGACTGCTCAATTAGAAAATTTAATATAGACAGTGGACATTTAAAAGATTGACAACATATCAAATTGTATATAGTAAAATAAACCGATTTTTATATGTCCACCTTCTATTTAAACAAACAACTGACACACACACACAGTTCTAGAATGAATAGGTGTTCTCAGGACAGTCAATCTTAGACTGAACATGTATTGTTTCAGAGAGTAGAAAAAACATTGTATTTATCTATAGCATATAAGAAAAGGTCTTTAATCCAAACAAGGACAACTCAAAAAATAAAAATTATTCAAAGTGCAGAGAATGTGTACCTATGGAGTGCTCTACCATAAGTGTGATATCTATATTATAGCTCAAACATGTTGGAGGAGGAGACAGAAGGATTTAGAGCTAGGTATTGGGAAGGGCTGGGTGGAACAATGCCATCTAGAGATGAGACGACATTGGACACATGAACTCACAGCAGCTGTGGTGCCAGCACATTATCTATAGAATATCAAAGTAGTCAGCATTCCAGAACGGATGGAGGAGGGGCATACAACCCCCACCAACTGAGAAGCTACCAACAGTTAATGGGTAGTATGGGAGAGAAAGTAAGTTTCCAATTGGGATTTGGCCAATGACAGGTTTACCACACTCCCAATGGATGTCCACATCCACATGCATATGGACAGAACTCATAAGACTCAGTATGACTCAGTTATTAAAAAAATAAGAAGGCATAGGGATGATTCAGTAAGAGTTGGAGTGGGGCAATAGGGGATTAATGTGATTAAAATAAACTGTATATATGCATAAAACTATTGAAGAATAAGTAAAGATAACATAATCAAAACTATATAAAGCTATTTCAGTAGTATACATAATAATGTCCCAAGATTAATATTAGCAAATTAAGTTTAGATACAAGAAGGGCAAGAATGATTTTACAATAGAAACATAAAACAGACCAGGGCTGAGGAAGTGTCAATGAGCTACCATGTAGTAAGAAAAGGATATTTACCTGCTAAGAAAGCAGGAATAAGATTTAATAAACAAGATGCATTAAACATTTTAAATGGCATTACAGTAATTGATTAATCAATCCAAAATCCACAGTGAAATAAAAAGCCTATAAACACAGGAGAAAACATTAACTAAAGGCTTAAGTTAAAACATTAACATAAAAATAATATTGGGGAATATAATTATGACTTATGACAGAAATCATTTCTTCAAATACACAAAGCATGATAATAAATGCTTGTAATTTAAAATCCTATCTATAATAAAAAGTGAAAGATAAAAGACAAGAACAGATAGGCATGGATTGTAAGAGTAACAACAAATACATCAAGAATTCAAAATAAAGCCAAGAAAACACAACAGTAAAGCAAGACAACCTTTCAACCAACCTCCGTCCCTCCCTCCCTCCATCCCTCCTTCCCTCCCCTTCCNCACCTTCCCTTCCCTCCCTTTCTCTCTCTCCCCTCCTCCTCCTCCTTCTTCCTTCCTCCCTCCCTCCCTCCCTTCCTTCCTCCCCTCCCTCCCTCCTTCCTTCCCTCCTTCCCTTCCCTTCCCTTCTCCCTCCCTCCCTCCCTCCCTCCCTTCCTTCCTTCCTTTCTTTCTTCCTTTCTTCCTTTTATTTCTTTCTCTGTCTTTTCCCATTTGGATGTTTGAGCTCATCCTGCAGCCAAGGCTGACCTCCAATTCACAATCCTCCTGCTTCAGCGCCTGGAGTATCAGTACTGGAACTACTGTGTGCTATGGCTGTGTGTTGCTTTTCTCTTGAGACCTCTTTATTTCTTTTCATGTTAGAAGCCTGAGTTTGTAAACTATACTTCAGTTTTAACATTTTTCCTGCATTTTTGCCATTTGGAAGAGATAATGAGCTAAGGCTGCTCAAGCAAGTCTGGGAGCTCAGCACTCTGCAGACTGAGGATTTGAGGTCTGCCCAGAAAGCCTGGGGCGACCTTGCCTCAGAATAAACATGTAGAGAGAAGGCTGGGTAAAGTTCAGGGGTACATCACTTTCCTAGCATGCACAGATACTTAAAGAGAGACAATAAAACAAAAATAACTCCAGGCGGTGGTGGTTCATGCCTTTAATCCTGGCACTAGGGACAAAGAGGCAGGCAAATCTCTGTGAGTTCAAAGCTAGCCTGATCTACAGAGCTAGTTCTAGGACAGCCAAGGCTACAGAAAGAAACCCTGTCTGGAGAAACAAAAAAGCAAAAACAAAGAAACAAATGAAAAACTGAAAATAACTTTCATAAACGAGATGATTTGGAACTAGAAGGAACACTTAAAAATGCAAAGGTAGGCAGAGATGTGTTGTAGGCAGAATAAAGCTCATCAATGATACTCGATATGCTGGACCCATTGGTAAAGCTGACAGTTAGCACATGAACATTCATTCTGGTTACAGCTTCCTTATCTCCTGGATGCAGAAATGCTGCCTGGTGATTAAATACCTCCTCCAAGGCCATGCACTCCAGCTCCTCAGCATAGATGGGAAGGTGGTTCTCTCATGTGTGAACTTCCAGGTACATGGTGCTGCTGTGAAACACACTGTAGTGACTCGGGGAGAAGCATCCAGTGTTAGCTCTAGTTGAGAGCTTCATGCTTCAGGGGCACCTCTATCAGAACAGCCTTTTAGGAGAGTTGGAATATTTCAAGGTTTCTTGGAAAAACCAAGTACATTGGCACCTGTACCAGAAAACTTTTTCCTTTGTGCTTGATATTAACTACACTACTCAATGGTGGGGCTCCTGCCAGACAGCAAAATGCTGAAAGGGCTGTTTGTTCCGCTCAGCACAATCAGGTTAAGATTAGTGCCCCTGCTGAAGGCGAGCAGACGGACACGTATAGAATCTGCATGCCGGGAAGTGGCACTTCATCTATGCCTGCAGTTGGACAGTGTCAGTTACTTAAGAGATGAGCTCTTCCAAAGTGGAGGTGCTGTGAGTCAGACGACACTGCTTCTGTGGCCGGAGACGTACTCCCTTTCTGAGGAAGATGGTTTGCTTCCTTTGCTGTTGTTGCAGAGAGTTCATCAGTCGCACAATGTGGCTGATGATGAACATGATTTATTGAATGGGAATAAATAAAGATAGATGCGTGTGGTTTAAGTCATATATAATAATGTCAAGACTTCGTTAATGTTGGGGAAGTTATCATACTGATACAAAAATCAGTGTTTCATAGCTTTCATTTTAAACACAATTTTCACGTCATTGTTGAATCTATTTGGAGGGGTTGGATTTGCTGTTTGGTTTCTACACCTGTGCAATTTCACACACAATGATACTGATAACTTGTGTCTCACAATTCCAGGGATATTTGTTAATTTGTTAAATATATCACAGTCTTTTCACTCTCTATAGCATTTTTGAATGTATACATGAAGATGCTATTTTGGGGGTTATAGATGCACCAAAAAGAAGTGACTGAGCAAGCACTGTTTCCAAGCAGCTTGTTCACAGTTGGGCTCAGCCATTCTTTATAACTTGATTTGGCACCATGCTCTCAGGTCTTGGAAATTTCCCACAAGGAGATCTTGTTTCAAGATGAAGGATTTTTTGGACCTGCTGCCTAAAGAGTGTGATTCAACAGACTGGGCCGTAACAGAGACTTGTGTTCTCTTAGTTCCTTTTGCTTTACAGGCAGGGTTCTTTCTATGGTTCTTTGAAAAGCAGTAACTTCTCAGTTCTACTCTGTCCAAAAATACATAATTATGTCCAAAATCCTTGTGTCCAAGGATTTACTCTCTGATTCCCCATGCTCATCAAATGCAACTATGTCTCACCTTATAGCTTCCTTCGTCTGCCCATCACCAAATTCTTCCCTGAATTTG
Source organism: Bramus lutescens (assembly GCA_001685075.1). Lineage (NCBI taxonomy): Eukaryota > Metazoa > Chordata > Mammalia > Rodentia > Cricetidae > Bramus > Bramus lutescens. The sequence goes on from LOEQ01004285.1 coordinate 67,585, forward strand.
CAGTGTTCATTCACTCCCCTTGCTGACTATTCACGTTTGACTCTGGTTCTGGATACTTGTATATGAGGGTGGCTGCCCAGTCATAGTCTGGAAACTACAGTTCTTCTACCTGCATCGTATTTCAGGTGTCTGTAGATTACTCATCGGACTCTGTCTCCCAAATCGTGGGATAGCTGTAGAGAGCTGCGTGGATCCGCACCTTAAAGATGGCGCTGGCTTCCGCCCCTCGTGATTCCAAAAGCGAGTGCTCTCTGTGATAAACAACTCCATAATTGGCTAAGGCCAGATCATGCGATGATCGTGAGCTGCTTGCGTATGCATGGACCTATGGACAGTGCCCACGTGGCAATCCAGGGTTGGTAGCCCAGGCCTARTTAAGGGCTGGGAGAGGCTTGCCCGGAGAGAGAGAGAGTCCATTATTAACAAGGTCCTGAGTAAACTGCTTGCAAGAAGAGCCCCAGTGTTGAGTCATTCCTTGCTTGTCGAGGGCGGGCGCGACATTTAGCTTTGCCTCTGGTCTTCAGGCAAGATTTATTTATCAAAGCACAAATAATATATCCCTTACACCAACCATCAGAAAGGCTCAAGTTCAGTAAAGTGCAGATTTTGATGTTGGTCACGGTGGTAAGCTTTATAATTATTATTTTCAATACCCACTGAGAATTAAAACAAATTATGGACTTGCAGGTCAATAGAAAACATTAATTACAAGCAAAAATAAACTTTTACTACAACTGCCAAGCAACTCCCCCACCCCATACCCACACATTCTGAGTGAAAGAAGTCAGACAATGATTTGGAAAGATAGTTTGGATGGAGAAATAAGAAAAGGCTGTTTGAAAGCCAAGACTGTTTTGTAATACAGATAATGAATATAAATTAATAAATTTCATGCTGGAATTCTTGAAGTATATTGTCACAATTTAAGCACGAATCAGAAGTTATGAGACTCTTCAAAAATTAAACAAAAAAGCAAATTATCTAATCAATACATGGGCAAATGAACTGAATGGACAGTTCTCAAAAGATAAAATAAGAATCCGCCTCAGGTACTACACAGTTTATGCTTGTGGATCATGGGCAGTCTCATCCTGAAGATAAAGATATGTACAGCACCAGAAGCAGAAATTTATCAAAGAGGGAGCCTACTGCAACATGTACCAAGTTGCAAACAATGGCGAAAAAATCATGTACATTGGGTAACTGGCAGAGTGCAACTTAAAATTTCTCTATGACATTTTCAAATAAACAATCTGGTCAATGATACAAGTGGCTAAAATGCAAATTAATGAATGAAACATAAATAATATTAATCAATTGATGAGGCAACTGAGGTAGAGGTGCTAGTAGTACATTTCATGACTTAGAAGAGAATTTATTAGAAAGCAAAATAAAACATATGTCAATAAGATAAAAATCTGAAAATATGCACACACAAATATACATATACACATTTATAGATACATATCTACTTCAATTTTCCCAATTATTTCCAGTTAACTGAGAATGGTAGATAAAAGCATGTGTTTTCCTCTCTGCTGTGTTCCCTGAGCTGGAATAAAATATCCATATTTTATGGCAAAAAATAATATGGAAAGGAGAGAGGAAAAGTGGAACTCTTATACATTGTGGTGGGAATAAAATTAGTGACTACTACGGAAATGCATATGCATGTTTATTCAAGAATTAAAAATAGACCTACAGTGTGTTTCATCTGTATGTCAGAGATATCTGTTAATTCATGTTTGTCATGGCATTATTGAGACTAGCCAAGGCATTAAATTAGCCTAGATGCCAGCCAGTAGATAAACAGAAAAAGAAATGGAGGAAGATATGAATAATGAGTTTTATTTAGATATGTAAAATGAAATGATGTCATTTGTATTAAAATAAGTGAAAATGGAGATTATCAAAATATGCCAATTTCAGAGAGACAAATATTTCTTTTTGGTTTTTATTTACTTAACCTTTTTTTTCATTCATTTTATATACCTACTTCAGGTTCTCCTCCCTCCTTTCCTCCCGTTCCCTCTCCGTGACTCCCATCCAACCCTCTGTGCTGATCTTAGTGCTAGGAGTCTTACAAACAGACCAAGCCACACACTGTCACACACATGCATAGAGCATAGGTAGGTCTCATGCAGTCTGCTAACTATTGGTCCAGAGTCCATGAGCTCCCACAAGCTTGGGCCAGCTATCTCTGTGGGTTTCCCCTCATGCTCTTGATCCCCCTTGCTCATGTAAATCTCTAATCCCTCTCTTCAACTGGACTCCCGGAGCTCAGCTCACTGCTTGGCTGTGGATCTCTGCATCTGCTTCCATCAGTTACTGGATAAAGGCTCTCTGATGACAATAAGGGTAGTCACCAGTCTGATTCCAGTAGATGGACAGTTTAGGTACCCTCTCCACTATTGCTCAGGGGAAAGATGAATATCTCATGTTCTCTTTCAATGAGGACTCTAAAATGTACATGCTATGGAAGTAGAAAGATGGACTACTTGGGTGGAGGAACAGTTTCCACAGAGGCTGTACAAGTTAGAAGAGGTGGGGGGAACTAGGGAGGGTGATCAGCATGAGCAGTGTACATGATACACAGGAGTAAATGCATCCTAAAACCCATTGTTCTGTACTCTAAGCAAAACTGAAGACAGAGCAGCCAGACCAAAGACAACTTTGACCAAAGATAACCTTTAGAAACCTTCATTCTTTATTTAAAGACTGCCCTTGAAGGCTCTTCTCTATAAAACCATCTTCACATTAGACTCTGGCAACTTGTTCTTTTTTTCCATTCCTTTCTTACAATAAACAGTTGGTTGTTTTTGTCATTCATTCAGGTATTGTCAGTTATTATTTACTTGTTTGTTTATTTGTTTTTGTTTTTCAAGGCAGTGTTCTTTGGGTAACAGTCCTGACTGTCCTGGAACTCACTTTGTAGACCAGGCTGGCCTCAAACTCACTGAGATCCGCCTGCCTCTGCCTCCCAAGTGCTGGGATTAAAGGCATGGACCACCACCATCCAGTCAGTTCTTATTAAATACCTGCCACACACCAAGTGTTAGGTGTCAGAGGTGATAAGTACACTGTCTAGCGTCAGTACACATCCACTGCAGAGAAAGGGAGAGGCATACAGACACACACAAAGACAAGGTCTCACAGCTCTTGAAGGCCACTCCCATCAAATTGGACCTGACAGGAGGAAGTAAAAACGAAATAGTTGGCTCCATCTGAGAGCACTGCAGATCCTGCCTGAAGCAAGGGACTAACATTGCTTTCTGACTCGGGACTGACCTCTGATACTTGGTGCACGTTCAATCTGAATTCCCCTGAAGATATATTTCATTATGTTTCCACAACTTTAAAAGTCTTCCTCAGAAGGAGCACTCTTGTGATTGTGGATATCAAGGATTAAAAGGAGAAAGTACCTCAGTCTTGTCTTTTCAGAGGAGAAGGTTTCTGTGACAGAGACAAACACAGAAGGCTACTCTGGCTGGAGTAGGTGGCCCAGTCAGAGGATTACAGAAGGACAGAGGGCTTCAGGAAAGCTGTGGGATTTGTTGGACAGTGGGTTAGGAACCTTAGAAATCACCCTATTGCTAAACAATACTTCTGTTATGTTTCCTTTTAGGGTTTCTATGGAAAATGTTTACAAGGAAGAGAATCATTTTACTTCAAGAAAGAAAAGTCAGCTGGATTCACCCATGCAGCTCCGATACCGCCATAATGCCTGGTCTACACTGCCAAATGACTGGACCTTGGAAAGACGCTCTATATACATTCAATGACTGACTTCACATTTAATAATTTTTCTAGGCACGTACGATTTATTCCTTGCTTGAAGCAAAACCAAACCCGATTAAGTTCAGCTTTAAGAGAGTCTAACTCTAATTACCTTCACTATCTATCTTATCCTAGAACCTTCACCTCCTCCTAGTTCACATATCCAACACACTCATGTTATGTACCCTAACAGTTTTAAAAGTAATACTTCATTTGTTTCCTAAGCCAATCCCCTGATAAAACTGCAATTATTACTTGCAGTTTGCAGAGAAAATTGAAACAAATCAAGGGGAATGAGAGAGGAAGATCAGTCTGCTGGGAGCTCTGGGACTCCATTAGCATGGGGCCTCACAGAGAGCACACCAGCCCTTATCTCCTCTCTGAATGTCAGATCTGTCGCTCTGGTATCATAGGAAGCAACAATCCTATGTAACATGGCTTCATTTGAGTTTGGAGAATCAATCTCCACGCTAAATCTCAGGGCCATTATTTACTATTACTGTATCCCATTTACTTCTTCTAATGGCTTTGTTTACTTTTTCTTTTTTTTCTGCCTCTGGGCTGGTACCCTGTTTGCAGGAAAGCCCTTTCTCTGTGTGTAGAATGCATGAGAGAAAAGCCAGTGATGATGCTGAGTGCACAGCTTCATGTGGCTAAGTTGCAACTGCAAATGTCCCTCCTGGCTTCCCATTCACAATGCTTCTCAGCTCAGAAGGATGCTTTTTTCATTTCTAGACTCAAACCAGACATAGGTTCTCCCTCTATACATGACCCTGGTGAAACTGTCATTATCACTGGATTTCTTAATCCTAGATTCACATTCACGATGCTATTTAAGAAGCTAAAAATAAAAGCTGTGGCTAGCTCCAGTTTTTGTAGGCATGCATATTAATTTAAATAATTTCCCTTTAATTATATTTAACACACATTAGAAATTTAGTAATTATAAAAGACCTTTAATTATCAACATTCATTATTAGCACTATTATTAACATATATTAAACACCCACAGTCTGTTAAATGCTGCACTCAAGATAAAAGGCATTAACCCCGAAATTCCACTGTGACCAAGATGGAAGACAATCTTCTCCTTCCAGATAGGGTATAAAATTATACTGGCTTAGCCTGACAATGAGCCAGTGGATGAGTCAGGGATTAAAGCTACTTGTCGTAACCACCAGACAATTCCATAAACAAAGAACAGCTATAAAACCCTGGTGCTTTAAGCACATCTGAGTCTTCTTTCCTTAAATGTGTTTAACGTCAGTATCACATGTTTCTGTAGTGGTTAGAACTTCTCAGGGGTATCCCAACTGTGTAAACAGTTAAGTCATTTGAGACGAGCTGTACAATACAAGCTCTGGCCTTGGTTAGAACAATACCATTTTTGGTAGTAAAATGAAGTGTAACTATAGAATTATGAAAATAAAGTTGTTGTTTTTTTTTTTTTTAAACGGCAGATAACTGGCTTTGAAGGCAGCTTTGAACAGGGATTTCCCAAAGCATTTGAACAATGGCTGTATCATAAGGAGGAACATGGTACTCCTAAGGTAATATCTGTTCTTACTGATAGAATGTGAAAGCCTGTAGCTCAGATGAAGGCAATCTAAAGGTAAATCCCACAGTTGCTAGTTGTCAGTGATGTTACTCAAGGCAAATGAGTTAACTTGTCTCTGCCCAGATGCTTCATCTGTAAAACCAAGGCATTAAAAACCAAACTTGCAATTCTTATTTGATAACTTTTATTTTATGTAGTTTTACTATGTTATAATTAAAGCCTTCCTTTTTGTTTACACAGAAAGAAAACCCCAAACTTCTATGCAGTAGAATAAAATATACTGGGTAACACAGATGCTCCCTAACTTAAGAAAGTTCCACTTAGATTTTTAAAGAACAATTTGGCATCGTGAAAGAGAAAAGCATTTGACAGTAGCCTTTGAACTTGGTTCTTAGTGGCACATGCCATAGTTATTTTCTGGGCATGGTGGCAAAGCTCCGGCTCTGTCAATTACAGACCTGGAGGAAAACGACACTCTCTGTTTCACTGTGTTGTAAATGTTTTGTGGGATTACAGTCATCCAATCAAATATATGGAATATTCAACAGTTTGTTATTGAATTAGTCTTATATAACCTCAAAAGTGGGCTAAGGTATATGTTTGAGCATGTTTAAGATAGACTGGTTTAGACTATCCAGTTGTGAAGTTCAGTGTATTAGCTATATTTCCCCTGTCAATATCTTCAATCCATCATGGCTAACTGACTTATAATACCATGGTATATCAAGGAGCACGTGTATATAATAGTGTCAACACTTGGTATGAACTTGAAATTGAGTAGCAAAAACCCTTCCCCCGAAGACCTGCAAATGGCAATACATGGCCACTTGTTGGCAGAAATAGAAGACAAGTCAATACAACGAATGTGGAATTTAAAGTTTTATCCTCAAAGCTTCACTCCCTCTGCAATCCTTTTCTAAGCACCAATGTTCTTTAACTACAGGATTATGTTCTCAATATGTAAGAAATGTACAAGAGGGAGCGTGGCATAGTTAGGAAGATTCCCAGAGGAAAGAATGAACAAGACAAGTACCTTAGACTGAAGACAGTCAAGAGAGACAGAGAGGGGGCCAAAAACCATTGCTTCACTATTATGAAGTAAATTTAGAAACATTCACAGTGAGAAAAAGGATATCAGTATTGGTCATTCAGCCCATAGCTGAGGAAATACACAGAGAAAGAACTGTATATGGAAAATAGAGGTGACACAATGCTGTCCTCACATCCTTTTGCTGGTGTTCATGTCCAGAGTTAAGCAAAGACACAGAGAAAGAACTGTATATGGAAAATAGAGGTGACACACATGGGGTCCTCACGTCCTTTTGCTGGTGTTCATGTCCAGAGTTAAGCAAAGACACAGAGNTATATGGAAAATAGAGGTGACACAATGCTGTCCTCACATCCTTTTGCTGGTGTTCATGTCCAGAGTTAAGCAAAGACACAGAGAAAGAACTGTATATGGAAAATAGAGGTGACACAATGCTGTCCTCACATCCTTTTGCTGGTGTTAATGCTTAGTAGAAAACCTGAGCTCAGACTACAAAATGCTACATCAAGAGGGAAACTTTTGCATAGAAAGTAATGTAATCTTCAAAAAGGCTGCCAAGATCCTTCAGTGTGGGGAAGAATGATCTTTTAATTGACATACACTAATTCTATATGGGGTTGCACATGATGTTGATACATGTATGTATAAATAGTACAATAATCAGGTCAGAGCAAGGCATGTTTTCTCAAGCATTTATTTTTTATTTATAGTGTGACACTCAAAATATGTGACACTCTTCTAGATCTTTGGACATATTTAAGAAATCACCATTATCCATAATCATCCCTTTATGCAAAAGAACATTGAAACTCTAAACTGCAATGTAACTACAACTACCTTTTGACCAACATTTCCTCAGCTCTGCCTCCCTCTTTTCCTCTGCCCCAGAATTTGTTACCTACCAGTCTTCACTATTTTAGACTCCTGATACTAGTCAGTTCACACAGTACTTGGCTTCTTTCACTTAACGACTTGACTCTTATCTAGGTTTTTGCCAAGGACAGGATTTCATCCTTTTGTACTTGGATAGCTTTTCATTGCACAAGGACATCAGCAGTTCTTTGTCCATTCATTTAATGGAAATTTAGGATACTGTCTTTGGCAATACTGGGAATTAAACCAGGGGTACTATGTATACCAGACTAGTGTGCCATCAATTATGTATACCACTAGAGCACATCACTCTGTTTTCATGGGTCTGTCTGTCCTTCAGTACTGAAGAGTGAACCTAGGGTCTTATGCATGCTAGGCAAACATTGTCCCGCTAAGCTGTATCCTCAGCTTGGTACTGGTCTCACTCTGTAGCATTAGTAGGGCTTGAAACCCAGGGCAGCTAAGTTTAGGGCCACAGTCTGGCACACTTAGGTTGTTCTGTTTCTGAGCTACTGGGAAACACGGGAATGTATATGACTCATAACATACTACTTTTGCTTCCTTTGGATATTTCTGGTTCATCTAATATCTTAGTTTTAATTTCTAAAGAAACCTCCATAATGCTTTTTCATAATAGCTGTATTAATTGGCATCTCTACTAATAATATGCAACATCCTCCTCTTTCTCTCCCTCATTTTCATAGCATCTCATTGTTTTGCCCAGCCCTGAACTCCTGTGCCCCAGCCTTCCAAGTGGTAGGATTATAGGAGTGTGCCATTCTAGATCATAGCAACACCCCACTGTAGTTTTAATTTGTACCCCCTGATGATTTATTGTGTTATCATCTTTTCTTTTTACTTTAAGATTTGTTTATTTTAATATCATGTGTGCGTTATATGTGCATGTATAAGGTGTTCACTACATGCCAGCATGGTGTCCGGAAAGGCCAGAAGAAGGCATCAGAAACTGGCTTGTGAGAGCTTCCCTGTGGATGCTGGGAACTGAACTCTGGAAGAGCAGTGTGCACTCTTAACAACCAAGCCATCTCTCTAGCCCCTTGATCATCTTCCATGTATGTGTTTATATCATGTCCATCTATGTCTTCTCTTCGGAAATATCTATTTAGGACTATTGTTTATTTTTAACCATTTATTTTATTACTAATTTTTGCTTCTGAATTGTTTTAGTTCCTTATATATACTGGATATTAGTCTCTTACAAGTACAGTTCATAAATTATTTTCTCCATATGCTATTTAACTTTATTTTATATGCATTGGTATGAAGTATCACACACATCCCTTGGAACTGGAGTTAAAGACAGTTGTGAGCTGCCATGTGGGTGCTGGGAATTGAACCCAGGTACTCTGGAAGAACTGCCAGTGCTCTTAACCCACCGAGCCATCTCTCCAGCCCCCTCCATATGTTATTCAATATATGTTTTAATATTCCTTTTAATGGGGAATAATAGTCTTTTTAACAAACTAGCAGTGCTGAGATGGTGAACCGCGTGCACATCTCTCTGTGATATCACAGAGAAAGAAGGCTGAGATGTGAACCCTGTGCACATCTCTGTGACATCACAGGGGAAGAAAGCTGAGATGTGAACCCTGTGCACATCTCTGTGACATCACAGGGGAAGAAGGCTGAGATGTGAACCCTGTGCACATCTCTGTGACATCACAGGGATGTGAACCCTGTGCACATCTCTGTGACATCACAGGGGAAGAAGGCTGAGATGTGAACCATATGCACATCTCTGTGACATCACAGGGGAAAAGTTTTCACAGACGGTCATAAGAAGAACTATAATAGAGAGTCTGGAAGCATCTGAAAAGGTAAGAGATTTTTGAGGCAGAAGATCATGTGGTATGTGTATGGGTGTGTGTGTACCCACCTATTATATATAAATAATAGTTTTATTCGTGAATAAATAAGGAGCTGTATCTTATTGATTGAGTACCTCTAACCTGATGATTCAAGTGGAAAAACTCACACCTCAATTCTTGTGAGAGGCTACATCAGAAAAGATTATTAAAAATATTATGAACAATTACCCCAAGCTGCTTATCTAAGGTGCTTAGGAAACAAATAAATTTAATGTTTAGTATTAGGACTAGTCTTTAAGCTATCTCATGGTACAATGTGAAAATATTTCAAAATCCAGAATTGTTCCAAATCCTAAATACTTCTCATCCCAAACATTTGGGGTAAGGGGTGTCTGTGGAAACTACACAGCCTCTACACACTGTTCATTTTCGGAGACTATGCAAACACAGTTTTGACTGTATTGATGAGTACGATCTCAAGGAGTGCTCTCAATATGCAGAACCACAATCTAAACTGTATTAGCTGCTTCAATGCTTACTTGCTTTTCTTTGGATCATTGTAAGAACAGAGCTGAATATCAAATACATACTATCTATATTTTAACATGAAGAGACTGGTTTGATTGGCAATGAGTGGAAAGAAAGGCAGAGGAAATATAGACATCAGTCTCTGCAATAAGTTAGTCAGTTCTGACTGCAGATGTACCAGCTGCCATTTCCTTCCCACGATAACAACCCTTTATGATTTTGCAGCAAATGTCACTCATTCATTCTTACTTAAAAAGTAGTGCGATCCATCTGGAGAGAAGGCTTAAAAAATCAGGTAAAGATTGCAAAAAGTTTTCATTGGAAAAAAAAAGCTTAACTTTGTCAGAAGGCTTTGGGTCCTCCATTGCTTCAAAATAGTCACTTCAAACCTAACTCACTCCAGATGTTCCCACGATCACCGAATCAGACATCAAAAGCTGCACTGTGACAAGCCACATGCTGCTGATGAGGATGTCACATGTCTCCACAAGCATAAAGCACACACAGTAGGGACATTTACATCTACATCAGAACTCTCCACTGTGGCACGGGGCTATTAGGAGAGGGCCCCTCCTGAGAAAGAAAAGCCGTGTTTAATGTCTGTACAATGTCATCCTATGACTAACGGCACCTGGAAGCAGAAGCAGAAGGAAACTCACACTTTAGGAGACTTTATGGTTTTCTGGGGGTGGGGTGGGGTGGGGGATTCCTCATCTGAAGAGAGTATTGCGATGCTTGAGGAAAGAAAAAAGAGAAAGTTCTCTACTCCTCTCAGAAGCTGGGATCTTGCTGCTTCTCAAGGGAGAACTTGCATTAACCCTTTCAGTCCAAACCATGAACGCTTAGGAAATAAATGTCTTCAGCACAGAAGGTTTGCATGGAAGATAAAACAAACAAACAAACAAACAAACAAACGGCAAGATCCCCAAACCCCACAGCTCTCAACCTTGACTTTGACCTTAGACAAACCTGGCTACTTGGCTTTAGACTTGAGATTTTAATGTCAGCTATATTATTGAATGCATGCATATATGTGTGCTTATGTAGACAGCATTTTAAAATGCTGCCTCTGTATGGGTGTTCAGGTTTTTATTTTAAAATTTCATCTCTATTATTTACTTGGCAAATATACACAGATGGAAAACATAATTGACATCAATGAAGTTTCAGACATTAGAATAAAATTTAAAGTTGAGTTCTTTCTGATCAAGGTTAGCAACCCATGCCTGGAACCTAGATATCCTTAGTTTGGAGGTTTAAATCAATAATGGCACTGGAGTTTATGTAGCCTCCCTGCTTATTATTATTATTAGTTAGACACGCTTTAGGAGAGAGCCATTTGAGATTTAAATAGTTCTATCAAGGTTACAGTGTTAATAATGCAGAGTATAGGATCTTGATCTTCAGAAAAAGCTGAATATCTAAGTAAATGTCAAACAACTGTCAAACTGGACGTGACCACAGCACTAAGATGTTACACTCATTGGTGTTCTGCCACAAAACACCTTGTCAATGCCCCACACACTCTTATCAACCCACATTTCAGAGACAGTTTTATTTCTTCTATATCAGTCAAAACTATAAAAGCCAATCAAGAAAAATGGGATAGAAGAAACATTGGAAAAGAACATCTTTAGATGCACTAGTACAAGAAATAAACACAAAGTTCAAATCAAATGTTATTTTGAATTATTTGAATACAGCTATTAGCATAAGTGATGAGGTTACTAACCTTATATTATAGAATTCAAAATTTGGTTAACAAAAATAAAATCCAAATAACTGAGTTATTTAATTTATTATTTCATACCAAATACCACCTTAGCATTAATTTCTTTTTTAAAAAATATTTATTTATTATGTATACAGCATTCTGTCTGTGTGTCTGCCTGCAGGCCAGAAGAGGGCACCAGACCTCATTACA
>LOEQ01004285.1:79190-91069 GCA_001685075.1 Bramus lutescens
CCTTCAGAAGAGCAGGCAATGCTCTTAACCTCTGAGCCATCTCTCCAGCCCCCCTTAGTATTAATTTCTATTCTGTTTTTCTTCATGGTTTCCCTGTAAAATTAGCCTCTATAGTAATTAATATGCAGAATAATAATGGCTTGTTCTCTCCTTAAGTTTAACTAACTCTCTGAATCAACTCATTGTTAAAATTCTAAAATTAAATAAGTATGAGAATCCAAACTGCTGTCCTCAGCCACCAAGTGACATTTTACTATGTAGCAGAGAAGTTATGCTTAGACATGTCTCTTGATTTCATAGCACCGGGTAACAAGAAATAGGCTTTCCTGTGGCAGGAGAGCCTCAGGAAATTTGGGGGAGAGAATATTGTGTCAAACAGGGGTTCTTCTCATCCAGTTAATTCATATGTGTGTGTGTGTAAATGCATATATATACACAGACATATACACACATCCAATACACTTAAAATATACTCAAATATAAGCTAAAATGGCTTAAAAGTTGTTGAATTGATTTCCCTTATCCATCTCAGAAATAAAATTTTAAGCCTCATACATTTATAATCTACCATGTGCCGGGCACTATGCCTGGGGATACAAATAAGAAAATACCAGCTCTTGCCACAGAGGAGCTTGCAGTTTTGGCCACATGCAGAAATGCCAGCCACCTGGTAGATACACTGTAGGACTAGAATGATGAGAACTAACAGAGACATCAAACATGGCCGCTCCCTACATGGCTTACGGAGAAAAAGCAGAGAGTCAAACTGTAGAGTGTATAAAGCATGCATGTTGATGGTTAAAATGTAACATCTGGCAATCTGATACATGCTCAAGTTGATATGGCTGTGTACTTGCTTTGAATTTGCTCTTCTTAAGCAGACTCTAAATTTCCTGTGTTGAGGAGTAATGTGTTGAGCTTTCTTTATGGCATGCAGCACAAGGCTGGGTACCTAAAGGATCAATCAATACATTTTGACATGAAAGCAAAACTTGGTTTACATTAAGCTTGGACTCTGACTAAACAGCAAAAGAAAAAAAGCTCACTTTTTTCATTTCTGAAACAGACTTCAAATAGTGAACATTTTGTTTTTCAGTTCTAACTAGACCCACAGTGAGTGATGCAGAAGTATGTGCCTGCTAGAGAAATTCCCAGGAATCCACAAGGATGATGTCAGCCAAGACCCTAAGCAGGTAGGTAGTGGAGGGGGTGCCTGAAATGGCCTTGCTCTGTAGTCAGATTGATGACTATCTTAAATGTCACCATAGAACCTGTAGTCAGCAACGGATGGAAGCAGATGCAGAGATCCATAGCAGAGCACTGGACTGAGCTCCTAAAGTCCAGTCAAAGAGTGGGAGGCGTGAGAATATGAGCAAAGAGGTCAAGACCATGATAGGGACACCCAATGAAACAGCTTACCTGAGCTAATGGAAGCCTTCCAACTCTGCCCTTATAGAGAAGAAACCAGCCTAGGGCCAAACTAGGCCTTCTAAATGTGGGTGACAGTTGTATGGCTGGAGCAGACTTGTAGGGCCCCTGGCAGTGAGACCAGGATTTATCCCCACTGCTTGTATTGGCTTTTTGGAACTCATTCTCTTTGGAGGGATACCTTGTTCAGCCTAGATATAGTGAGGAGAGCCTTGGTTCAGCCTCAAAGCAATTGCTAGACTTTGTTGACTCCCCATAGGAAGCCTTACCCTTTCTGAGGAGTGGATGGGGGAATGGGATGGGAGTGAGATGGGGGGGTAAGGGGAAGGGAATGAGAACTGGGATTGGCATGTAAAATGAGAAAAGATAGTTATTGTTTTTTGTTTGTTTGTTTTTAAGTAATTGCCTGAGCAGGGGTCACATTTCCCAAGGTCCTTGACTTGTCATGGTACAGACATTTAGCTAGTCCATTTTTCAAAAAAAAATATAATAATCTTTGCAAAATGCCGGGAAATATCTCTGCTGTAGAATAAATGGGACTCTTCCCTCTCCAGTACCTGAACCTTAGTCTCTAAGCACAATGGTTTAGAAATTAAGCTGCTAAACTTGCCAAACTTAGTAAGCAGTTGGCTTCATGAAATACTGGTTGGCAGCATTATCTCTTAAAACAAAGCCACATGAAAACCATTGCTGCAATGTGTCTCAAGCTCTAGTCTTATCAACACACAGCGTGAACAGCTGGAGTTACACACGCCAGGGCTATTATTAAATCACTGTGTCAGAAAAAAAGAAAGAAAACAGAAAGAAAGAAAACCCTTTTGTAGGACTCAGTATCTCTAAATAATACAATTATATATTACACGTTATTTGTCCTCTCTTCCGCTGCACAGCATCCAATGCTCCCGGCTGAAATACAATGGCTATCTCCTTCCTTCAGATCCCCTCAGCAGCCACCTGCCTTGAGCTTCTATAGCCACGCAGCTGTACTATGTCATGGATAGAAAGTAAGATTTGTGCCTCTAGAATGTCTACTAAATTTTAAGCTGTAATTTGATATAAACTCACTCTTATTTTCTTTATGTGTAGACTAAGAATAACCATTAACAAAGGCAGACCATGGTTAGCTGGTTTGGTTGTATGGCCCACAGTTCGTAACCAAACCCTTCTGATTTTTATCCTAACAGACAAGGCATTAAAGTTTAATTGTAATATCTCAATGATTTCATTCATGGATTTGAGAAAGTTTAATATGGGGGGAACATCTATTGTAATTTCAATATATGTGACATGCTTGGAGAGAGATACAACAGGTTATTTCTCATCCACAGGTTTATACAAGGGGCAAGCAGAATGCAGCTTATCATTGTCCCTCAACAGTGCCACTGTCGGTATCTGTGCTGATGATGAAATACCCAAATCTCCAGAGACTGGCTGCATTTCTACTCATCTTCCAATAGAACATTCCTGACAATTGGAAATATTTCTCCAAGGATATTCTCCATATCCAACCTGTATTCTTCTCCCATAACCTTAACCTTAGAGAATCGAGCAATCGTGTTGCTTTCGAGTAAACAGATAGGTGTGGCTCTAGGAGCAAGGAAAGAAAGCAAGAAAAAAACATCCATTTTAAAATCCTGATTTTATGTCTGTTAGGTAGGAAGAATGATAATATGATTGAAGAACCTAAGCTACTTAGTGGACATTTGTAGGGAGAAGGTGAAGCTATCTGCGTTTTAATCAGCATCAGACTGAGGAGTGAGGAATTGGTTCCCTGTGCTATTTAATCCTAAAAAGCGGGGCTTCTCCTCTTAATATTTTGTTCTTTTAAATTCTAGAAAATGACGAAACCCATGACTACCCTATACCGGAACATGTAACTTCAGGTAGATATTAGACCCCTGAAGACCATCCATTTCCTTCTACTTCAGCACACCTGAACTGACCATTTAAATTTAAAAATAAAATGTATATAATATAGACAACAACTTCTAAAGGCCAGGTGTGAACAAACCCACACACCACACACATACACCACACATGCACACAATGCACACGCATGCACACATGTGCTCACACACCACGCTCTCTTACACACAAGCATGCACGTACCACACACAATGCACATGCACACACACACATGCTCACACCACACACACACACACACACACACACACTCACCACACACAGCATTCTGGTAATATAACAAGGAACAGGTTTGGAGCATGATCATTTACTCTCAGAGAACAACCACAGTACTATATACTACTTTTTAATTTAGCCACTCTGCAGGGTCGACGTGCCTTAAGGATTAAATGGAAGATATAAACAGTCATTAAAACACAAAATACCTATACTAGCTAACCGGATATTAAGGGGGAAATATCACATGTGTTTAGAGTTCCATTTCAAATTCAGGAACATCAATTTCAAGGACTTGGTTTTATAGCATGCCCTTAAGCCAAGAAAGAACACCAGGTTGCAATCAAAGGAAGGAAGGTAATGCTACTTATAGGAAACGTCGCACTCCAATATCCTGTCCCCAGGACTCTTTCTCCTTTCAGAGGCATCAGGAGAATGTGGTTGGCTACTGTCTTGGAAGAGGAACAGCTATCGCTGGGTGGACATTAATAGGCATACTATCCTGGTATGAAGTAGAGGCAGAGAAACACATTTCCATGCTGTTTATCTGATGGTTCTTTAAATAATGAAAACTGAAATTTGGTGGGTTTTCAGCACACAGAATTTGAAACTTGTAGCAAATCTAAATTCTCTTATTTTGCTGTTTTGTAAGTTCAACATGCCCATGAGGGTACATCTGAAATAACCAATTTGTAATGATTTAATCAGCCACATAGGCACAGCTTTCTTACCTTTTCCAAACCATACACCACACCTCTGGGCATCTAACCATGGCGAGCCTAGTGAAGTACAGCTAAAAAGAACAGCCATCAGCAGTGATGTTAAAGGCAGTGCTTCAACATAGTCAAATGTGCAAGTGTTCATTCTCTAGATTCTTATGCTGTGAGTTATGAGTAACTTTCCTTTCCTGGGAATAACTGAATATCACCACTTGGGGTCCTGCTGTCTGTGAATTACTTACATGAGAATGCTCATTAGGAAGCAGAAATTCCACCTCCCCATTGGCTATTGAGAGGAGAAGCAATGGAACATGGTCTTTTAAAGCAAGTGTTTTTCACATTGCTTGCTACATCATCACAAATTCCCTATCCATACCATCACTTATCAGATCAGAGAAATGAAGTTGCTACAGGTGACACCTCCATTAGAATATCTGAGATCTGGAAGGGCCCAAGTCTGCCACCCACACTTCATGAACTCCTTTGGTCCTTGTTATGAAAGTCTATGGGAGTGGTTTTTCCCATGCTAACCCAGGAAAGCCACTCTTTCATCACTGAGTAAATACTGATAGCAACTTTGTGGACACATCTAGGACCACACAATTTTTTACCTATACCTGGATTTCTATAGTGAGTGCACTGTGCTACTCCACAGACAGGAGCCAGGACGACAGCCAGGACATACTGACACTCAAGAGAAGACATGGAGCTCAGAGAGCTTCCTCATAGGGTCACAAATCATTTTATTAATTTACACCTGACTTTACTTCTCCCTAGAGGAGCATGGCTGGATACAAATGCAATAAGAACCATAAATATAATTTATAGTTTACTGTTAATCACATTTAGAAAAAATAAAAATGATTAAAATAATAATATAGTTTATTAAACCCAAGATAGCAAACGTATTTGAACACAGAGTCAGCAAAAAGTACTTAATGAAACTTTAGACACACACACCAAAATGATATCTTCTTCTAAGTGGAAATGGACACCGCTCAAGAATCTTTACTGACTAACTCTGTCTACAGTTTTTATGACAGGGCAGTTAAAGACTGTCTCTTGAGTTAGGTAGACTAAACATTATAAAAAGTAAGCGATTTGAAGGATGGGTACTAGGTAACGGAGACTGGCTGGGTTAGGGTAATTATTAACTAAAGATGTTCAGCTGCTAAGAGACTCTAAGAATTTCTCCTAGGCTTACATGGATCTTTCGTTTCTAATCTGAAGCCTACACAGTGAGCACTTGCCATGTCTTTGGCACAGCGTCTGCTTCCGGAACGCAGGAGAGGCCCCTGAGCTTCAGGCCTGCACCAGGGCAGGGACCATATCCTCGGGTCTCAAGCTATACTCATCACCATGCATATGACCCCCTCTGGAAGGAAGGAAATGTATGTGTTCCTTCTATTGCTGATGCGCAGGCACTTAAGCCATGAAACCTGCATACAGTTTAGGTACAAGCATTTTGAGTGGCAGTATTTTTTTCCTGAAATTAGAATACGCATCTCTGCCAGTAATACTATATCATCCAACTCAGAATTCCCTGAGGTCATATTTGATAAAGCTATTAGAACTATGGGAGCCCCAGTTTTCTCTAAGAAAAAGCAATATTTATGTCATTTCAATTGTTCTGAGCACTGAGTCTACATGATACAAACAAATATATGTGAGTGGATTTCCAAATACAAACAGTGAAAACACAATAATCAGACAGACTCATTTTAGGCTATATAGACATCACAAAACATGCATTAGATTATACTTATTCTTGTTTATGTAAATTTTCTCATACTTATATCATCCCCCTTTCCCAATTCAATATATTTAGACTTAACCTGGTCTCAATCATTGCATATTTAAAATGAAATGAAGACAAACAAAAATCTCCACAAAATACCAAACACTGGCTGTTTATGTATTCATCAAATTTGATCAGATATACCCAACTTTTATTAATGCTCTATCAAATATACTTCCCAAAAGAACAGAGATTTTTAAAGATTTTATTTTTCTTTTTGCTTATGTGATTATGTGTGTTGTTTTAAAATATTTCATTTTTCTTTTTATGTATGTGATTTTGTGTGTTGATATATACACATGAGTGAAGTGACTGCAGAGGTCAAAGGAGGGCATTGATTCCCAGGAGCTGGAGTTTCCTACAGAGTCCTCTGCGAGGAAGGTAGGTGCTCTCCAATATGACTGCCTGCACATGAGCTGAGCAAGGGATACACCCAGAGACATGCCGAAGTGTTGGGAGAGAGACCACATGGCCTCAAGCCTGCATGAAGGACCACAGACAACCAAGAATGCTGAAAGCAGCAGGAATAGTTTTCCCTGGAAAAGAGTGCATCAACTGGCTATCCAACACAAATAGTTAGCTGGGAAAACATACACATACATACAAGTAGCATTATATAGACTGAGCAGTGGTGTGCATGTATGTGTGTGTGTGTGCGCATGTGTGTGTGAACAACAATTAAAAAAATGAGACCATGAATTTGAAGGAGAACAAGAAGAGGGATATGTGAGGTGTGGAGGGAAGAAAGGGAAAATGATGTAATTATATCATAATAAGTCATTAAAATACATATTTAAAAGAGAAGGTGCTCTTAAGCTTCGAGCCATCTCTAGCATCCAGAGGACAGAGTTTCAAACAAGATAATGAGATATCATTGCATATAAATTGCTTTAAAGGCACTACTTTAAGGAAAGAAAGTGCAGAAATTGGCAAAATCCTAATTGACTGGTAAATACTCAATAATGCAGCATACCATCCCTACTTTATAAACTTTAGCACTGGTTTCTGAAAACAAAATTATATCGAACTGTGAGAATTATCTTAGCCCATCTGTCACCCTGATATATGTCTTTCATACAGTGCTCTAAAGTGAGACTTGTTATGAGACATGGATTGGCTTTCAGGAGAGTTTGAAATATGGTTACATTATTGGATGTTGTTCCTTGTGATAACATGTATGGCCATTTACCAAAGTTTAACTTTCTGGCTATTTGGATGAAGTACCATTAAAGTTCTTCAAATCAAATGAAAATTTCAAGAACACAACTCCACAGTCCAAGTGGATGGATGGAAGTAATTTTTCTGAAAGTAATTTTTTACTTAATCTATCAGTGATTAAAAAAACAGTAGTTACAAATATGTTGTTTCAGAAGCACTTTTTTCTTATATAGCTTAGTTTTCTTCAATTTCAATGCTGAATTCCAGAAGACCAATGCTGGCCTCATATATTCATGGTGTTGGGAGCTTAAACTGTCTCACCATTCACTGTCCTTCTACCTTACAAAGTATTGTGCTGAATCACTTACAATACACCAATCCATTCTTTGACATTCTTAAGCAGAAGGACAACAGGCATGCCACAAGGTCGAAGGCTGGCTGCAAACAGGGTCTTTGGAATCAGAACACTTGGTTCAGTTCCTAGGTCTCCCATGTCCTAGCTATGTGTCCTTGAACAAATAGTTATGTGTCCTGAATCTCTCCCTGCCCCATATTTTATCAAGAAAATGGAGATTAACACTTGTTCTTACTTACATGTGGAAATTTAAGTGAGGGTTTGACATGCAATCAGTGCTATGTAAAGTAATGGCTATTGCTATAAACATAGACTACATGACCATGCTATCTATTTTTATAGCCACTGCTTTGCATTTTATCAAAAAGGCCTATATGTAATTCTCAGCTCTTTGGAGTTGATGGGCAAGGCCCTTTGATCCTTCACAGAAACTCGAATGCTAAGACACCTACCGGAACAACAGGTTTCAAACTCTGGCCATTCTGGCTGGCAGCGCTTGGCTGGGCATCAGCATGTGGCCCCGGTGCTGGGTCACTGCTTCTCCTCACCAGCAGTGGCGTGCCTGCAGGACAAAATCAGGGGTGAGAGGTCGAATGAACCCCAGGGAGAAGAGACTAGAGGGCACAATGTATTTTAATTAAAAGGGTTTATAACACGCTTTCAGGTTTCACCATTCTGTTTCAAAGGATGCTTGTAAATGAACAGCTAATGCTTTTCAGGCGTCTCTAGGTAAGACAGCATGCATGGACTCAGACTTTCAACTCTCATCTTTCCTTACCTGCAGCTTAAAACTGGCCACTGCATTGAACAGATGAGTTAGGCAAGACTAGAGAATGGTCTAAGAAGCGTCTAATGGTTGTCCTCAGATGCACATGTGGTATTAAAGAATAATTATGTACTAGACTAATGAAGAAGCTCAAACATTCAATGTGATCTGCCATTCAGTATCAGACTTTCAACCCTCATCTTTCCTTACCTGCAGCTTAAAACCGGCCACTGCATTGAACAGATGAGTTAGGCAAGACTAGAGAATGGTCTAAGAAGCGTCTAATGGTTGTCCTCAGACGCACATGTGGCATTAAAGAATAATTATGCATTAGACTAATGAAGAAGCTCAAACATTCAATGTGATCTGCCATTCAGTAGACCTAGAAGCATAGTTATTACTGCCATTGATGCTTCCCAAACCTTTTGAACAATGATACAAACTGAATGAAATTACACTCTGAGCTTACAGTATTAATGTCTATTTAAGTATATAGGGGATTGGCTCCACTCTGCCCTTTTCTTCCTAAAGTAGACAAAACTGATAAAGAAAATATGTTAGTTCTTCTAAAAATACATTCTGATTTCTTTTTAATTTAATAAAAGCTCCCACTATTAAATATTTGAGTCAGTTATTAAATTCTGAAAGAAAGATTAGAAAGTTCAGATGTAATTCAACCTCCATAGGGCTAGCAACCTAACCACACTCACTGCAATTAGTCCTAAAATAATTTGCTCCATACGAAATTGGCTTTTATAGAGAAAAACGTAAAGAAAAAAATCTGCCTGTGGTTTAAAAGTCACTCTCACAGAAAAATTAACTTTTATTTGCATACTTTGGGGGAAAGAGTGAAAACAGTAGAATGTAATTTTTCATTTAGGAACATACTGAAAATAATTTCTCAAGCTTCAATGGCTGCTTCAGCTTAAAGGAAAATTTCACCTCCATTTTAAGTTACTTACCACACAGACTTCATATGTGCTACAACATTCTTTTTCTCTGTGCAAAACCTGAAATCACCAGCAGTCTTTACCCCTTTCTACACAGAAGCTGCTTTCTTGAAAACAGGACTTTTCACAGTGTGTTAATAATAACGCTTTTTAAGATAGAGACACGAAGACAAAGTGTACTAAAGAGCCCACGCACTAGCATGCTTCCTCTTCTATTAATAGACTCCTCGCCAGATTGCCCTTGACTTCCTCCATCTCGGCAATGTGAAAATAACCAACGGTACAGTCGGCAGTCATTTCTTCAAAGAAACATGAAAAACAAACCAGACTAGACGGAAAAAGTTCCTTAAAATCAGTGTCATATCAAGTTTTTCACTTTTCCAGTTGACCTATAGACTAAACTTCTTTCAAGTCAAGCCCCTCAATTGTCAGCAGCATGAAGAGAAAAGTTGGTCTAGATGTGATTTTCTTAGACACAGCTCATGGTGTGTGAATTCCCAAAGAAATCGGGAGAACACGGAGGCAGACACCCTGACACTCTATATAGGTGTTATAGGTGAGTACACTATAACAATCTCAAATTGGGAGAAATAAACAGAAAAACAAGGAACGTCATCTTGGTTCACTGTGCTGTTTTCTCACTGCCAAAAGCAAGGTGATGATGTAGCAGAGAAAAGAAGATAGTGACCAACCATTTCAGTTATTACAACTTTTCAGCTGAGTCATACACATGCACACATATACAGACATACAAACACATATGCACATATATACAGATACACAAACATATACATATATATACACATATATTTACACAGACATACTCACATACATATACATTTATACATAAACACACATACAGGTACACACATACCCACATATACAGATATACATACATACACACATGTCCATACACACATATATACATATAAATGCATGTGCACATATTCATAAACACACATACATATACACAGATATATACACATACACACATAACACACCAACACACATATGCTTACACATACAGATGCACATACACAGAGACACATATACAAGGCAATATATACATATAAACACATAATGTACATATGCACAAATACATAGTACAAACACACACATATATATACATGCATAATACATACACAATACAGACACACATGTCATAATGCATGACACATGCTTTTTCTTAGATAATAAATGTCTTATTTTCAAGTTATAGAAGATGCTTTTCCTTCAACGCTGAGGGTACAAGCCTCTGCCTCATTCCAGTTTATCTCCTACTTTACTGGTAAAATGTTAGATGATCTACGATGCTTTTGAAGTAACAGGTATTCAGTTTTATGTACTCAAAATGCCATAACATTGTAATACATCTCTCAGAAGATGACAATTCAGTTTATCCCACTATATCAGCTACTTAGAACATAAAAAATCAATGGTACTGTTATTATGTATACCTTCCACATTTTCATGTATCAGTTAGAAAATTTAATTAATAAATACACACCAAAACCTCCAAGCAACCAATCAAGCTTTAAGTTGGATGATCTTTCTCAAACATGGATTCAGCTCATTAGGAAAAAGTTTCCCTCTGTGTTTTTTTTTTTTTCTTCCACATTTGACTGTCTCCTGTTGAGTCACCTTCTAATTTTTCCTTGGCTGTCTTAATGTGTTAATAACAAGTGCAAATCATTTCATAGTGGAATTAATAATGAGCATCTCAAAATATGAACTGTTATCTCAGCTTTAAACAAACCCTCCTCGTATTATTTTTCAAACTGCCAACCCCTATTAGCAGGCTGCTGTCAAGGACAGTCGGAGCTGCCACTCCAAGCCATAGAGAACATCCTTGTGTTCAACAAAGGCAAGCAAGAAGGGCTAATGAGTAGGCAAACCCCTGAACAGGGGAGGGATGAAGTCACATTCCCCCATCAAGCTCACTAAATAAGAGGGAGGTTAATACTGTCTAGTTTTCTCCTTGTGGGGAGGGGGGAGAAACATGCATGTGCACAGAAGGAGCTTGTAACCTAACCTGTGGACACTGATAACACCAACTGCCATGCATCAGCACAGGGGACTTGACAATGAGTCTCAGAGTCACATGACTGATTCCAGGACAGTGAGAGCGGACTGTTCTGTGACAGTCTCTCCATGGAAACCCAGTGATAGAAACACAAAAGACCTTATGGGGAAGGAGGCGGTACTAAGGCAAGCACATTATCTGACTTGGACTGTTGTGTATTCTTCAGGTAGAAAGATTACCCTCCTCTTCCCATATACCCCCCAAAGGAAAAGCTGTCCCTTGGCATTTGTTGTGAATAATGTTAGCTTATCCAAAACATCAACTTTAGAAAATCAAACTCATTTGTAGGGAATATTATATGAATGAAAACTAGCAAAAATATAATTCTATGGTAATTAATACATAACCTTAAAATTGGAATTGAAAAAATATATATTAGATGGAGTAGGAAGGGAGTTCAGAAATGGGGAATGTTTGCTAACCATTATGTGGTGTAGGAGGTCCTTCTGTTTGTGTGTTGCTTTTATTGGTTAATTAATAAAG
>LOEQ01004285.1:91088-104726 GCA_001685075.1 Bramus lutescens
AGGCTAGAGATAATGGGCCAGGCAGTGATTTAAATGAATACAGTTTCTGTGTGACTATTTCGGGTGTAAGATAGCCGGGCGGCCTGGACGAAAAGCAGGCCCTCCCTCCATCAACAATTATGTTCTATCTGATTGAGGAGGCTCTTAGATTTTAAAGCAAAAATGTTCAGTTCAGGTCACACACAACATTCCCTGGAGCTAGAGTTTAAAAGCCAGAAGAGGCAAAAGCAAAATGAAATAAGGAATATTGCATGACATTTTTCTCTACAGTTAAATATTTGGAGCTCAGCTATGCAATAGGACCTGGGGAGGCAATGACAGTGAGCTGAACAACCACAGTACTTTTGCTTACTTACATAGGAAACATGGAGGAGGCAAGGAACATGGCAGCAGGTTTCAGTATACATAAAGGAAGGTAACCATAACAGGTGGGCAACACACAGATAACAGGAATCCATACCAATGCACACACATATGATGGACTATCTAAGTTCCATTTTGTTTAGCTAGATACCCTGGGGCCATGGAAGATGGCTCTGCTACATGGAGAGAGAGAGAAGCCCTGATGTGGGACATGGCTGATAGTGGCTATGTTCCCACGGAAGAGGATCTTGTCATAATTCCCACTGGGGTAGCACCAATGACTTAAATTTCACTCTAATACAAAATTATACATTCATGAATGGCTTCTGTCTTCAAAATCTAAGACCGTTGAACAAATTTGCACTGGCTGTGTTTGGATGGAACTTGCTTATATGACAAGTGACTTCATTAAATATTGAATTTGGAGAACACTGAAAGACATGCCATGCTTGTGAGAGAAAAGAGTGGAATTAGTTTTCAGGTGTCTATGAGTGATGGTGTACTTCTTAGTTATTAAACAAGTGCCAGTTTA
The DNA here is from genome assembly GCA_001685075.1 of Bramus lutescens. Classification (NCBI taxonomy): domain Eukaryota; kingdom Metazoa; phylum Chordata; class Mammalia; order Rodentia; family Cricetidae; genus Bramus; species Bramus lutescens. The sequence goes on from LOEQ01004285.1 coordinate 91,984, forward strand.
ATGTCGGTGAAAGAAGTGAGCAAAGGGGATGTAGTTAAACATCCAACATCCCCATTAAATATCCCTAAGGCATTTTGAAAAAATTTAACATAGGCAACAATTAATTGAAAGCTCAAATTGTTTCAGTAATGGGTCATGCAGGATATAAAGGCCAACATGAATGGAATGTAGGAGGTATTGTCTGTATAATACAATTTTCTGATTTTGATACACACATGAGCATGCATACACACACAGATTTTGAAACACGCATGAGCATGCATACACACACAAAGATTTTGATACATGCATGAGCATGCATACACACACAAAGATTTGATACATGCATGAGCATGCATACACACAAAGATTTTGATACATGCATGAGCATACATGCACACACACAAAGATTTTGATACACGCATGAGCATGCACACACACTCTTTCTAAAACTATGTGGCATGAGCATGCACACACACTCAAAGATTTTGATACACGCATGAGCATGCATACACACACAAAGATTTTGATACATGCATGAGCATGCATACACACACAAAGATTTGATACATGCATGAGCATGCATACACACAAAGATTTTGATACATGCATGAGCATACATGCACACACACAAAGATTTTGATACACGCATGAGCATGCACACACACTCAAAGATTTTGATACACACATGAGCACGCATACACACACAAAGATTTTTATACACACATGAGCATGCATACACACACAAAGATTTTGATACACACATGAGCATGCATACACCACACACAAGAGAGAGAGCAATGGACACACAAAGAGATGAGAGATAGTTTTCTACGCCTGAAGATTGTGTTTGTATGGAGTTGCTTAAGTGACAAGAGATGTCATTTAATACTGAACTTGGAGGGTCTTGAAGGACAGAAAAAGAAACGAAGAATCTGAGAAATTATAACAGAAGAAGCTGTTGACAGCAGAGAAAACAAACAATAGTTTTAAACATGAGCCACACATCAAGTCACAAGGACACATGTTCTAAATTGCATGGAGAGTAGCAGCATCAATTTATTTATTTAAAGATGGTTAATGATCCTCCTGAGCAGAGCCAGAAGGCCAGCTTGTCAGTATTAGTGTTGTTTCATCCCAAGGCAGCTAGGGTGAATGTGAAGACATGACAATCTGTAAGAACAAGAGAGGATCTGGCTTACGAGGCGGCAGGGCAAGGCTGAGATGCTGAATAGTGTCCTCAGCCAGAAGCAGAAATGGAGGGATGCTGGGGAGAAGATGGGAGTTGCTGGCAACTGATTACAACTATAGTCTAACAAGGGTCAGTAAGCACAGTGATCCTTGAGTGTCTTGCATGAAGAGGAACAATGGGCATTTAGTACTAATGATTTGTTTTCAGTCTGAAATGATTCTGTTTGCTTCAGAAAACAGAGACTAGGATTTTCAACCAAGAAAATCCACAAAGATGCAAATGAAATTGTCATTGGCGATCATGTCGGGGCCCAGAAAGAAAGGACAGAGACAAAGGACATGAACAAAGGCAAGGGAGAGGGAAGTACCTGTGCAGGACCATACCACATGCTAAGAAACAAGGGACCAAGACTCCCTGTTGTGAAATCCTCAAATGAAAGAAAAAAAAAACATGAATTGTTAGAATTGTTAGTGTAACATCGGAAGAGAGTTTGGAGGAGAATGTGTGGTCGGCCAGAGGAGAAAGGAGAAAGGTTGCCATGACAGCCCATGAGTACACAAAAAGAACTAAGTGCTGCCCTGTGAGAGACTTCAGCTCCCTCTGTTCTGAAAAATTGGTTCCTGCAGTGTCATGGAAATCATGGAAAGAAACACTTGGACAATTTACAGAAAGGGAAAATTATCGTCCTAATATGGCTGACACAAAGTGACAAGATAAATAGGAAAAATCCTAACTAGAAACTTTTAAGTTGGTACAGCTCTCATATCAACCACGATTGGAACTGAAAAGGGTAGAATATTTCATAACTTTATAATAAAGACATAGGAAATATTCTTGGGAGTCAGGAGTGCCCGCCTGCCAACACGGGGTATATTCTTGGTGTCTGTGCATTGCATTTCTTCAGCTGACTCTGCAAGAACTCAACCTAGAATGCTACTTTGATATCATCTTGAGGTATCAAATGTGCTGAATGTGTCTACTATTAAAATATGAGTTTGTCCTCCTGAAGTTTGGTTCAAAAGGCCAAAGCTCAGGAAATCTGCCTTCTATTGGTGGCTCTAGCATCATGTAACCATGGAGTCTGCTCCCTCTCTGTGTCCACCTCAGCAGCAGAACCAACAGGTTCCCATGCTGGGCAGCTACCTCCAAGTCCTATTCCAGATCTAGGAGATGACAATGTGGGTTTATACAGCCAGTAGAGAAAAGAAGTGCAAACAAGTTATTTCTTAGTTGACTTTTAAGATATTTTTCTTCACTTACTACTTGGTGACTGTGGGTTCTCTCTGTATGTAAGAGGATAGAAATGAGGAAATGTGATATCTTCAAAATATTAAAAATTATTTTAACCTCAGGTAGGCAGAGAGAAAGCATTTGGAAAATGCAGATAAAAGGAAAGATGGTGGGAAAAATATGGAAAAGGCAGCCATTTGCCCACAGCTTTCTGGGCATCACTCTTTGGGAATGGATCTATTCGGCAGGTGGTTTACACGCCTTCCAGTCGTCCTATTGATCTTGTCAATACTTAAATAAAGCAAGCCTAGTGAAAAGTAGCACGTCGTTTGTTTTTGGAGACATCTAAGCATCTCTGTGTGTGTGGACTTTTATAAGCCTCACAAAGGGCTTGTTCAACTGCTGCCTAACAAACTACACAGTACTGATACCTGGAGACCCATAAAAAACAGGTAATGATATCAATAGCTGCACAATTTATGGCCAAGCACGGAGCAGAGATCACTTTCTCCACAGGAGTGACTGAGCCACCCTGGAGCCTGGCTGGAGATGAATGCAGCAGCTGTGACAATGCTCGTAGGCACTGTGATGGAAAAACCATACGAGAGAAAAGAAGGCTGAGCTTGTAGTCCAGAAACTTCAGTCTTATATATCACTCCATTAGGAAGGAGGCTCCCAGTGTCACTGGAAAAGGGTGAAAGAAGAGGAATCTGGCTAACACGTAGGTCATTTACCTTTCATTTCAGACTACATAGGCTGTGCTTGCTTGATACATGATGGAACAAACACAAGTGTGTCACAGAAATCCTTCTGACCTCACATGGGTAAGAAGGGACTCACATGATCAAGGCTCTGAGAATTGGGAGTTGCTTCAACTGGAGTGCTGCTGCTATCAGAGCAAGGAAGGGGTTTTAAGACTACTATTGGGACTTACATTTTTTTTCTTGGAACATGCTAGTGCCTTTACCTTCATGTATATTGCTAAAATTCCTGAGTGCTTAGGCCGTTTCATTTAAAGAAATTTCCACATTTCATTTGCTCAACATATACAAATTTATAACTAAAGTATTTTATGGTATTCATTTATTCTTTCTATATAAGGACAGTTAATTCCAGGATGTTAGGTCCCAAGTGTCAACCAGAGGATTTTTAAGGCAAACAATGTTCCTGATGTTTGAAAGGTAACACTCTTGAAAAGACATAAATCATAATCATGAAGATACATAAATTAATAAGTTCAAATAAAGTCTAATAAATGTCTGAGGTTAGCAGGGAAGGCTCAACTTGTATAGTTGACCTTCAGTTCTTGTTCTGATTTTCATGGACTTTGGGGGTTTACCCAACCTTCCTCCCTAATTATATGCTTGCATGCTAAGTTCTTTGCCATGACCTATGTGCAGAACATGACCACCCTTAATTGTTTAAAAGTGCCCCATGTCCTCTGACCCTAAATGATCACTAGCTAATATTAACATCTGCTGTAATTCTGTCCCCATTTCTAGATCTCTTCTCAACAGCGATGAACCATCTCAATTTCTCTGTAATGTTCAGAGGTCAGAACTTCAGGGCCTCCCATGCATGGGTCTCTTACAAGGTGGAGGGAGGAAAGTTAACAGGATCATGTGATTATACGACTGTCTCTCCACACCTTTCCTTCTGATGACTGACACGGGAGTAGCCAAGTATTCCTAAGTTAAGGGAGCTGAGCTGAAGATATATATGTAGTTTCTGTGGAAATTTTTATAATATAGACACTAGTTAATACTGGTAATCACAAGAGTAAAATAAGAAAGGTTGTATCATGTGATGTAGCTGTGTGACCCAAACAGTGGCGAGCAACAGTCTCCGAAAGCAGCTGTACTTGTATCTACCACTAGAAGTGTGTAGACGCAGATGCAAAGACCTGCAAGATTTGAAAGAGACAAAGGCAGACTAGTCGATAGGAAATTTATTCAGTCATTAAATGTATAAAGACATGAGTGATAATTTAGTTCTCATTGACATCTTGACACATGGGAAGTTCTCTGACTCAGAGTTCTTGGGAATGCAGCATGGAATTAAAATTCCCACGCTGCTTGGATAAAAGCCTGTAGCAGTTTCATGAATTACAGGTGTGCATGTCTGAAGGCCCTTGGTTATCTATCCCCTGAGCATTATTTAAACAAATACAATTTGATTATCAAGTTAGAATGAGGACTGAATTATGAATTTATTCCATTAAAATGATTCCTTCATAGGAAAAGTTATTAAATAATATAGAGACATAATTCAGAGAAGTCCAGTAGTCAACTACTAACAAAATATAGCAATTAAAATAATTTTGTATTTTATGATATCTTTTACATACTAACTTTATACTCAATTTGTACTTGTTAATAATATCATTCTGAAAATAATCAATTTATGCATATAATTTTGTATTTAAAATTTTGCTCCTTTTTAAGATATTAATCTTCCCCAAGGTTCCTCTAATTAGATCCTAACAAAATGTAGATCTGTCTCTGCCTTTGTGGACTTAACTATATCTTACTCTGTCTTATGTGAATACTTAGATTTTTACCTTGTTTTTCCTGAATTCAGCTATTAAACTTGTAAAATGAATGTCTAAAATATTCCAGATAGTTTTTAGGCCTTCTGGATATTACCGGAATGTAACACACAAAATCTTATCATTGAAGATGCCGAAGGGTAACGGCAAGGAGTTCAATAAATAGAGGCTGGAGAGGCTCTGTGGGTAAAGTGCTGATCCAGCATTGGGGCCTGGAATTCGGATCCCCAGACACCCACATAAATTCTCAGTAGGTGTGGCAGGCCATTTGTAATTGCAGCCCCACAGACCTGAGGCAGGATCCCTAGAGCAAGCTGGAGAGCAAGACTAGCTAGCCCAGTGTGACCCAGAGCTCTGGGTTTAGAGACCTTGCCTCAGTGAGTAAGGTTGAAGAGATTCCCAGCAGTAACCTCCACTTCTCCTATGCACACATACCTACAACAGATGTGTTCAGTGCTGATCTGAGCAAGAATGGCCCCCATAAGCTCTTGTATATGATTCTTGGTGCCCAGTTGGTGTAAATGTTTTGGAAGGGACAGGAGTCACAGTCTTGTTGGAGGAGGTGGGCTTTGAGGCTTCCAAAGCCCTGCCAGTCCCTTAGCTTTCTCTCTCTGCCTTGTAGTTGTTTCAGCAGGTAAGCTAGCTACTGTTCCAGCACTACGCCTGCCTGCCTGCCTGCCTGAAGACACACACTCCATCATGATGGCGATGGACTCACCTTCTGCTACTGTAAATCCAATTAACTATTTCTTCTACAAGTGCCCTGGTCATGGTGTTTCTTCACAGCAATAGAAGCATAACTCAGACATGTGTTAGTTATGATATTAGTTAACATACACACACATCACACATGGGAAAAACAGAAAATTAAAAAATGAATTAAGGCAAACATTTAAGGGCAATTATGAAATGAGTTTATGCAAAGACTGCAAAGGGAAAGAGGCAAGCGAAGCAGAGACAGGAAGCAAGAGTCCACTGCCAATTCCTTGCTGGCAAGCAACTCACAAAATCCTACAGGAATCCTAGAAAATGGGCACTTAACAGGGTACATGTCAAACAGAACTATACAGAGGCACAGGCCTGAAGATCCAGCTTTCAACCCCGAAATATCTAGACTCTAAAAGGTCTCTGAATAGGGATTTAATATTTTTAAGACCCAAAAGCATCTGAGCCCCCAATACGTAAAAAAAGAAAAAATTGCTACCGTCAGATTTGTTTCTCTTCACCCAACACTTTTTTCTTCAGCATCAACATTTATTTTAAAACAAACCCCATTCACACCAATGCTGCATATGTTATCACCCTTGCGACTTAATGGTAAACGAACAGGAAAGCGACATCAACACCGGTGTCAAACAGATCCTGCCCATTACTGCGCTTTATGATGGGATTCACTGCCTGCCACCTGACCGTTCAGGTTTACCATTTATAGTCTCAGATGCCGGATAGTTATGAGGTAAATTTATACTCATAAGATTGATGATAACTCATTGAGAGGCTAGAGAGATGATATTTGAGCTTACTTGAAAAGATTCTTTGGGACAACTGAATTTTAAACAGTATTTGATATGCAGAAAATGCATAAATGATACAATGGTTGTATAAGTCATTTTTTTGCTGCTGTGATAATACTGTGAGAAAAAGAAATGGGAGAAAAGGCTTTATCTGAGCTTACAACTTGCAGTTCATATTCTATCACCGAGGGAAGGAAGGGAAGGAACTCAAGGCAGGAATCTGGAGGCATGAACTAAAGCAGAGGTCATGGAGGGAGTGCTGCCTTCTGGATGGCTCCCCATGGCTTGCACAGCCTGCTTTCTTAGATAACTCATGACCACCTGTCCAATGTGGGACCACCTCCAGTGGGCTGGTTCCTCCAGTGGGCTGGGCCCGGACCTCCCACATCGATTGGTATAAGAAGATTCTCCACAGGATTGTCTACAGGCCAATGTGATGGGAATATTTTCATACTTAGGAGAATTTAGAGATCTTCTTTCCAGACTTAGTTTGTGTCAAAGTGACTAAACACAGGCAGCGCAGTGGTATGAAGTGCATTATAGTGGGCAGAACGACACTTCATTTACAAGGTAGCAGCGAGTATCCAGGCATGGATTCCAATTTGTTCACTCAAGAAAAGCACATGAACTAAGTGACTAGGGACTTACTAACTAATTACTAAGTCTAAGTAGAAGAATAACGCTACCAGAAAATATATAAGTGTAAAAGTTTTAATTTCACTAATTGAAACAAGAGTGATGTTCTAACAAGAGACACAATCTAGCATGATTTTAAGTAGAGATTAAGATAATTTTGGAAAGGCATTTGTACCTTATGAGCACTGAACACTTTGGCTGAGAAGGTCGATGAAAAGCTGTCCTCCTTGTGGTTTATTTAATAATTACATTGTCAACACCCTGAAATAAATTCTGATCTATGTCCATGGGAGGGGTGTGGATGGAATTGGGAAGACTGCTTGACTCAGGGTAAAGCATATCTGGCGTGATTCTTCAGTGCACTGTCACTCGTCCGCCTGAAGCTCTTGTAAACAGTTCATATAAGCTAAATTTCAGACTAGAACATGCAGTGAGTTAATTCTTCACTTGAAGATAAGGGAGGAACAAGCTATGATTTCAGACCATTGAGCTGTACTTGACAAAAGTTACTGGCTCCATCAAATATTAAATTCAAATATCCAAGTTCTTCTTCATAAATGAGAAACATCTACAAGTTAACAGTAGGCATCCTGGGCACACATTTGATAAGATTTATCAGTTGCATTTGAAACTTTTGATCATTACATTTTATTGGATCATTTGGTTTCCTGCCAGAAATGGAGGAAGGATAAAGGAATGGTGCCACTATTATCTCTAAGGGACACTCAAATATGGTTTTATTCCCCTGCCTATGTGTCCACATGCTATCTACTGTGTGTTAACAAAGTAAAGGGCCTCTCAGAGTCTCTCTTCTTATGATGTGCAAGGCACAGTTTCTGCTTAACCACACTTAAAATTCTAAACAAGGATCATCAACTGTGGCTCAAATCAGAAAACACAGATCCGGGACGTCTCCAGCAAAGAACATGCCTAATGAAAATACCAGAGGAAAATCAAGTGTCTTTGCAGAATGGAGCCATTTCCAACATTTGCATCTGTGATTTAAGACCTCACTTGTTGACCCATATCTGCTCCTGGAGCCCAAGGCTCAGTTTTAACATCAGGCACCTTTTACTGAATACATCTGGCAGGTAGGAAGAGGTCATGTTCTGTCCATAATGTCAAAATGACCCAGCTGCTCAAGTCTTCATGACCTCATATTAGACAAATGAAATTTAATACACTTTAAGGAATTCTTCAAGACCACCCAGATGTTTCATATGGCTGCAGTTTTGCTACTGAACAGGTCCATTACACAGGCTGTAGAACATTACGGCAGCTGACTAATCCACCCAGTGGCAGAGTGATGCAACAGTGCACAGATCATTATCAACCCGTTCAGTGTACTGCACATAGATTTCGATGTGCACCAAAATGCAAAGGCCATGGGTAAAAACCTGGTTGCATTTATAGGATTCCGAGAAGAAACAAACTATTGAAATTAGTATCACTAGAGTTCTGCATTTAAGGGACAGAAATTTGGACATAAGAATGTCTACTAATGCTGAGGTATGGGGAAGCAAGTGCTCAGAATTTAAAATATCCATCAAGGATGAATTTCTGAAGAACAGGATAATCATTAGGTTTGTATTAAATATAAACATTTCAAGTAACTCAATGACTAGAACAATAAAAGATATTTTAAAGGATTCAGTTTTTAGACCAAGAACATTTTTATCACTTTTTTTTCTGACAGGTCTTAAGAAAGCACAAATTAATCAGAAGACGTATATTAATGTTGTGGTAACACCTACTTTATCTAGCTTATGCTAACAGTTCATTATACTTATGGCTCTGCCTCCTAGAACTTAGTATTAGGATGGTACTTATTAAAACGGAAGAACATGAAAGAGTCCCTTTTAGTAAGAAGAACTTATATAACAAATTATAGCAGAATCTGCTGAGATGAAAGCTGACTTGATGACACACATTAGCAGAACAGGACTCCTACTTCTGACAAACATCAAATTGAAGGTGTTGACAAGAGGCCAGTATCTACATCAGTCAGCTTTTGAACTCACTGAATGGTTTCTGAGATAAGTGCCCTTTAATTTGAGACAAAGGAGAACAATCTCATCTTTCAGGTCTTGGCAGCAGGAAAAACCAACATGTAGTGCTGCTTTCAAGAACGAGCACAAGAAGGAAGAGGAGGTGTCCTATGACAGGAAACCTTGGATGCTATCAGAATTGTCTTCCTGTGGTGCTTATCTCATTTTAGATATCACACACACACACACACACACACACACACACACCACATTGCTCTCAAAATAAGATAAGCAGAATTAGCAGACACGCCAGTAATATTCATGCATACTTTATTTTTCATGTGCACAACTAAGTGGGCTCTACGGTGAGTATCTTTCTTAGCTTGTGGCAGTCTTTCCATGTTTTCTTAAAGTTTCATATTTTTGCCAGAGTCTTCTGATGTCCACTATCCACAGTCACTGGTCACACTCAGAAGTAGCCTTTAAATGATCTTCAAAGAGACTTGTTGGATTCTCAGCAAGGAAAGTAACACATTTTATCCAAGGATGGGGATAAAAGACTGCCTAGGAGGATGCAAGGGATCACAAAGTCACATGACAAAGGGCTGTATATACTACAATGTGAGAAATGGCCATGAAACAATTTACCATTGCTTGTATTCCTCTATTCTAATTTTATAAACCCTTATGTTTAGAATACAGATTTCATAAGCCCTTATGTTTAGAATAGATTCCTTTTCCTATCTAAAACAAACATATGGTATCAAGCAGTCTTTTAATGCTCAGATTTAAATTAGTTTTAAAGAGATAAAAAGACTGAAATAGTTCTGCAATTTGTGCATGCTTAACAGCAATATTTATGTCAACATATTGGCAAAGGAAATGTAAGGATCTCTGTATCTCACTGGGCCCATGGTTTCATTTTAGAAGAAACACAACACAATTGCCTAAAATATTTACAGTGTTGTATATCAGTAAGGTGGAATGAAAGACTAGTGGACTTGCCTCCAAAAACTTTGCTGCAGACAATTCAATTCTACACTGCAAAGCAACCTTACTAACCGACCTGACTGTATCTGTCCATGATAGTTTGTTACATATAGACAGCACACAGTCACTTTGACTTTTTTATTGTACATACAACACACACACACACACACACACACACAGTGTCCTCTCAGGTTCCGAGGAAAGTCTGGACTGCTTTCTTTGCAATTTACTGCAATGGAATCTCTTCCTGCTAATAACAGGTTTCTCAATCTTGAGTCACAACTCATTTATGAGTCTTGAACATAAATTAAGGGCTTAGCATTTTAACTATGGATGATACCAGAAAGATAACAACAGAGAAAGAAAGGAGACATTCTGAAGCTGTCTCCCTGGAGTGGTCACACAGCCTCGTCGCAACAGGCAAACTGGGAAGGAAGTCTCTAGAGATTGCCAACTCCTTACAGAACCATATCTAGTCCAAGATTCAGTCCATTAACCCTACACAACCCTCTAAGTTTAGAGATTTATTTTCTGATTAACATTTACTTTCCCTCGTCATTTACTGGAAACCCACTAAGTGCTAGGAAATGTGCTAATTCCTGGGAAAACAAAGATTACTATGACACAATCTCTGACCTTCAAAGGGCTCTGAGGAGAGGAATTTGTATATAATAACATAGAAGACAATGTCACTAGAGATATCTAAAAAGCCACTGGAAGAGCAAGAAGAACTAAAGCTAGAGCAATTGGGGGTGGCTTTACAAGGCAGTTGATCCCTGTGAATATTCACATATCCACCCGTCCTTCTTTCCATCCAACCACCCAACCATCCATCCATCTATCCATCCATCCACCCAAACACTATGTTCAAGGGGCTGACATAGGAGCTAAGAGAAGCTTACATGAATAAGATGGAGGAATACATTAGAAAAATCTCCAAGTTTATAGAACAAAAGAGTCTTACAGGATAAGGCAAGAAAAGAGATGGTGACAGGTACCAGGCAAAAAGATTCCCCAAAGACTGGAGAGATTATTTGTCTATTGGAGTTAAAGAAGGTGTGATTGATGATGAGCGATGATGGACAGCAGAGAAAGGTTCTGATATCACAAACAAAATTGGCCCATGTCTCAGCACAGAAAATTCATGACAATTAAGTGCACATATATTTGTGAATTATTTAACACTAAGGACACAAGACAATAGGTGAAACATGCTAACACAGTGAGAGTGAGGTAACATACCAGCCATACAGGCTGACACAGAGACAATAAGTCTGATTTTAGCAGGTTTCTGCTTCAAATCTTTGGTTTTGAATATCTCCAATAAAACAAAATAAACTCCTATAACTACTCCACAAAGACTCCATGTAATCTATTGCTATTTTATTCTTTGTGATTTTGTTGGAAGTAGAAATGTTTTCTTTACTTCATTTTTATTGTTAGTGTTCACAGACACAACTGGTTCTTATGTCTTGAAACTTGATTGCATTTATCATTCTTAAGAGTTTATTGGTAGAGTACCTGAACTTCTCTATGTAAAAGAATATGTTAACTATGAACAGAGATAATATAATTTATTATTTTCTAATTTGGAAACAATCCGTTTTTTTCTTACCCAATTGCTTGGGCTAGCAGTGCTATTATATTATATATAAGTGCTAAGAGTGAATACCTTGTTTGGTTCCTGACTGTAGAAGGAACACTTCAGGATGGGGATATAGACAGTTGGTAGGGTGTGTTCCAGGTATACAGTAGGCCCTGGCTTCTGTCCCTAGCACCACATGGCCTGGGTATGGTGGTGCATATACGTATGTGTGCTGCCTGTGGCCTTGGTCTGAGCTGGTATGCTGAAGTGCACTTCTTATAAATCAGCTAAAGAATAAGGTTGAATTTTGTTGATTAATTTGATGAGCTTTAAAACATGAAATAATAGGGTTTTCACATTCATTGAGATAATTTTATTATCATATATTCTATTAATGTGTAACAAAATATCTGTACTTGGAAAATTATAAGACATTGATAGAAGAAATTAAAGACACAAAGGGAAAGACATCTCTCCTCATGGATTAAAAAAAGATAATATTGTTCAAATATTCACACTATATAAAGATTCAATGCTATATCTACCAAACTTCAAATGGCATTTTTCATATAGGATTAAAAAATTTGAACACTGTATGCAACCAAAAGGCTCATATGGTCAAGGCACTCTTGGGCAAAAGAGCAAAAGAAAGAAGTACCAATACCCCATGATATCAAACTATATTATAAAGCTGTGAGTAGTACACACAGCATGTCAGTGGCATACACGAAGCTACATAGACCAATGAAAGAGATAAACAAGTAAACCACCTACACATTAATTATGATCAATTATTATTTTATCAATTATAGTTTATTAATAAAATACATTATACCATAATAAACAAATTATATATCATTAGCAAAATACTAATGAGCAATGAATATTTTACAAGGATTCTAACATATATAATGGGGAATGTATAGTATCTGTAAAGACACTGGTAGCTGCGCATGGCAGTGCATAGTTATGACCTTAGCACTTGGTAAGCAGAAGCAGGTAGACTGTGAGTTTGAAGACATTCAGGGCTACTTAATGAGTTCCAGGTCAGCCTGGATTGCTGAGTGACACTCTGTCTAAA
>LOEQ01004285.1:118066-170491 GCA_001685075.1 Bramus lutescens
GAAAACTTAAAGGAAATGGACAACTTTCTAGATAAACATCACTTACCAAAATTAAATCAAGGCCCTAGTCATTCTTAACATGAGATGTAGTCTCCCTAGTATGGCATCTATATGGTGACATGACATATTTGCAGGTGGACTTTATAATTCAATATAGGTTGATATGGGCCCCCTATTTATTACCATAGCTTTCTCATCCACCATAAACTTTTGGCTAGATCTTGATGTAGGATAATCTGAATCATTTTTCTCTATTTACTACTGTCCGTAGCTAATAATTTTCCAAACCTTCATAAATTATTCTAGTGCCTCTCCGGTCTCTAGTAACTTCTACTTTCTCCAGGCTCCTACAGTGGCTTCAGGAATAACTTGGACATTAACAATACTTATTTTGTTTCACTGTTTATATATCACATTTTCTCGCCTACATGATTTGAATTATTCAAGAACACAGTTTGGTCATGCATGAAACTCTAAGAAGAAAATCTGGATTCAGCTGCATAGGAAGCACAGTCATCACACCAGTGTGGAGAGCAATGATGCTCAAACACCAGAGAGGGGAAGCCGAGAAGTCAGGCAGGTACCAATTGTTCTCAGCAGCATCTAGGAGAACATTCCAGAAGCTCTGGAGTCCTGAGCTGGATGATGAGATTCTTGTTCCCATGAAAACAAGAATTACATTTTCATTTGTTTTATTTAAAAATTCCTCGGAAAGAAATGACCTGATGTTCAGATTTATAAATAACTTATGGTTACAGAGTAAATTTTGATTATCCACTTTAAAAGATAATTTAAATTCTATTGTGAAGGACAGCACATTGAGAAATGAAATAAAGGAGTGTTACATTAGTGCTAATGAGATAGAGCTGGCTTGGCCTAGGCAGAGACAATTTTATTTTAGACATTACATTTTTTCAATTTTTCACTTCCAGAAAAATGAACTTAGATGTGTTTGTTTGGAGTGGAGAACTTGGGTGGACAAGAGAAACACTCTCAGTAGGCAGACAAAGCTGTGAAAATAGCTTTTAAATAGAAAGGTTGTCAAACAGGTTTAGATAGAAAGGCTCACCTTCAGGAAATAGTTCTGTCTCTCTGTGTCTCTCTGTCTATCTTTCATAATTTCTTGACAATTGTGGCAGACAGCATGCTTGATACTGGGCATGTGAAGTCAAATAGGAACATTCATTCGAGAGAAAACAAATCCGACTTGGACCAAGAAGTCAAGCAGAAGGAAGAGGTTCTCATGGTGGAGCCCAAAACCACCACGGTACAAAGAACAAAGGACACACCAAGAGCATTGAGGCATCCAGCCATGATTAGTTCAGCTTCCTCAAATGTTAGTCAACACTATTCGCTGAAGAGCTCAACTAGATACAGTAAGATGGACGAGACACAAACCTTATGCCCTACAAACCCAGTCTATATCGTGCCAAGGAACTTGAAAAGTGAATATGACAGTACACTATGAGATGCTAAAGATATATACACAGTGGACATAGATGCGCTCAAGAGACACAGCTAAAGGACTTGTTGCAGCCTTCAGGACAGCCCGCTGCCAGTGACAATACTTCATCTGAAAGGTGCTCCCGTTGTTCTTTGGTAGAGATCTTCCCCAGCTTTGCTTGGGGTCCTCTGTGCTTTTGCCTCTGCGGCACTTTCGCAAGCTTGCAGCCATGCTTGTTAAGTTTGTGTCTCCATCAAGCTCCAAGCTGCACAAGCAATGCGGCTGCCTCTTCCTAATGTGTCTTATATGCCTAGCACATCACCAGTCTCAGAAATATCATTCAATGCATATCTGATGAATAGGTGACTCTACTAAAGCAAAACCACAATATTGCTCTAATTGCAGGTACACATGGGTAGGATGGTAAATATCCCTACGAAAAAATTATTTGCTAAAGCCTTAAGTGTATGCTAACAAATGGTGTTACTCAGGCCATGTCCTCAGTCCACAAGCTGGGGGACCCTGGTTGCATAGGAAATCTCACTTTCTTTGCTGAAGCCACCCCTTCATGCTCTGTCTCTGAGAACTACAGATAAGAACGAAGTTCTACCCTGCGGACTTCAATAACTGCACTGTGACAGCCAGACATCAGAATCACAAATGCAGAATGATAGAAATTGACTCGCACCTACAGAGAAGTGAGAGTGGCTGTGGCTAAGTCCAAAGTTGTGAAATTTCTGGGGTTAATCTTATTTGAAAAGGACATCAGGTCTTGGTGATGGAACTGAAATTGAACTATTTTTATTTGTATTGTGTGATGGAGTCTGAGTCTTACTTTCACTTTATTTAAAGCCCTAGCATGTCAGTAAGAATATCTGAAGGCTGTCCCAAACCTTTTCCAAATTTCATGATGGAAGTTGATTAGAAGGACACTTGGAATCACCAAGTTTGCAGCTGGCTGTCATGAAGGGTAATTTGGAGACACAGAAAGGGACTGAGAGAGAAAGTGACAGATGAAATGCTTCCAGGCCTGTAGGTTTCACAGTAGGGTGACATGCTCCTCAAAGTGTCTAAATTGTTCACTGCTTACTTCTATCGACTGTGGGTCCATGACTCTGACAGTCCAGGTCCTGTCTCTTCCCGCTGCCCCAACAGGAGCTCTGCCCCGCGGCCCAGCGGTGTCTCAGCTGTTGCTCATTTAAAATGTTTTCCATCTTTGATGCTGACCCCAGACAGACCGACCCCCAGTCACAGAACTGTCAATCACCTCTCAAGAAACAGTCATTTTTCTCTCTCTCTTGTCTTACTCTTTCAGCAGGACTGGATTAGATTCATTATTTTTCTCACTCCCCCATTCCCAGTAACAGCAATAGGCAGGCATGCCCAGAACATTTCTTCAGGGGAGTTTTATTATATCGGAGGGAATTCCCACCGGCATACCAACTCCTAGGACATATGATAATGGCTAGACACATTGTAGTTGTGGCTTTCGTAGGCTGGGGGTGTTACTAATATCTAGTGGATAGAAATGGTTATGGTTTACATAAGAAATGTGCCCTTGAAAGCCCATATACTGGGACACTTGGTCCCTAGGTGTTGCTACAGCCTAGGAGGTTCTTTGTCTCTTACTAAAGGACCTCGGTTACTAGAGGCAAGCCTCTGACAGGGCTACTATCCACCTCCAGTTCTGGTCGAGCTATCTGTTTCCTAGTTATTCACACCACATGATCAAACACCACGACTGTGCCACTTCCCTGTCAAGATGGACTGTGCCTTCTGAAATGTGACCCAAAATTAAGTACTCCTCCCTTCCTGTAAATTGCTTCTGTTGGTCATCCTGTTGTGGGGACACTGAAAGTCAGTCACACAGCCTGCCAGACCTCCTGCCACACGGGGAGCGCCACACCACAGCAGTGGTCTCCAGCACAAACGTGAGCAACGCTGAAGTTAGGCAAACCTGCTCTACAGTGCAGGATACACAAACAAAGAGAAGTTATCCTTTCCTGAAAAGCAGACAGCCTCAAGGGGACATTTATACATTAGAGAGTTGGAGGGGAATAACCTTAACTCTCTGAGATGATTCTTTGGATCATTAAGCTACAGTTGTCAGTTGTGAAGTCTGGAAAAAGAAAGTGAACAATGCGGGCCGGGGGAGGGGTTTAAAAAGCAGCAAAGACAATCTGACAGTTTAAATTCCAAGGGAGGGGTGGAATTCATGGATGATAGCATTGCACCTTCACCAGAAGCCTCAGGGGAAGGGCAGCCCTCTGGTGACTGGATACACATTGGGTAGGGAATTCGTGCTAAAATCCGGAGGGGAAAGGCAAGTCTTGATCTGAGTGAGTAGGGGCCATATGGGAGCTAGGCTCAAACTTAGCACCAGTTTTAAGTCCATCAACAAAACGACTGAAACTGGCAGTATGATCCTTCTGCCTCTGCTGGCAGGGAAGGGTGTACGAGCTTCAGAGTAGCTGTGTGCTTTCATGCGCACAGCCAGGACTAGTCACCCTGTGTCTGAGATCCAGCAGGATAATTAATCACCCATGGGAGGAATTCAGTGGCTTCATTTTGAGGAATGGGGATAAAATTTCGAACTTGTGTATGACTTTCCTTTTCATGATCCCAACACGGTAAGGTACATGCAAGCTTAAACACTGAGAACTGAAATTACATGCAGATACAGCTAGGTCAACAGGTGTAGTTAAAACACTGTTGTAGGATGGCTTTTAAAGCAGGTTTCTTGTGAATGGTACTTCACCGAACAGTCCAAGACAAACCCCAAATCCTCGAGTTGACTCGAGACTTTGAACTGCTGCCACCTGCGCCGTCTTTTCTTCTTACTGCACACTCTAAAGCAGCTGATACCAAAGGCATCCCAGACAGCAAAGATGACTCTGTGCTCTTCTCCAATCTTTGGCTAGGATAAGCTGATTACCCTGTTAAAATTCCAGACTTTTCCTCCCAAATAAACTTTGGGAGATGCACTATCAAAGAGTACATGGAGATTATACAAGCAGAGAAGAATGGAATCATGCTACGTGGTAGGAATGAGAGATAAGTGAAGAGATGGATGAAGCAGAGAGGCACACCAGCTAAGTCAACAGCATAATTGTTTAAAAAAAAAAAACAAACAAACCTGAACTTAAAGCCAAAGAACTGGCTAGACAGGAAGAAAATGAGGCTTGGCTAGTTAAACTAACTCTCCCCAGAAACTCTGCTTCAGGAAAGAGAGAAGAGGACGGCACAGAGACTACTGAGTTTATCAAGAGGAGACCAAATGCTGAAATCAACGTGGCAGGGATTTCAAGGGCACATCTGGTGGAACCCAAGAACACACATCTCGTTTCGGCTGAGGTACCCACTATCTAATTTCTGTCTTTAATCCTAAGAGTTGCTCTCACGAATTTGGAGTGATGATGAAGAGAAATATGGTATTTATTTGCCACATGTATCTTAATTTAATTTATGCAACTATTATGGCTGTGACATTGCCTTGGCAACTTAACATTTCTCATAATGGACATGCATTACCATCATTTCATTTCCTTCTGCCTTCATATTACCTCAGCATTGTTGGAAAGTTCACAGAATCGCCATGCAAATCTGAGCTTCATTACAGAGCCCACTGAAATAGCACCACTCAAAGAACATTTCATGAAAGGTAACTACTGTGCATGCTTAGGGCCTGAATTGGAATGATAAAATGTAGTTTTCATTTACTTCCATAACACAACTTTAAAAAAAATAATAGCATCCAGCCTTCTAAATCCTCACTCCTCAATTCAGTTCCTCAGAGGGAGAGTTACTGCAGAGGCTGAAGCCCAGGCAGAGCATACAGGGTATTTCTCATCATTTCCACTGACAATATGGATGTGACTAAAGGTTCTCTGCCCTAGCCATTCCCCATGAGGTGAACAAAAGAGCCCCAGGGCTGAAGCCCTGACAGGGATGGACTCCAAAAGGAAAAACAGTGATTTTCTGGGTTCTAATAAGGATGTAGCTTTCTCAGCACCCGACCCCTGAGTGAGCCTCCTTGAGAAATTGCGTAGCATTCTCCTTAAGTCTATTTCTGAAGTCCCGTATAGGCGAGACAATGAGAAAGTCTCAGGTCTCCCTCCTTGGACTCCAGTTTGGATATTCCTTTTGATGTATACTGGTAGCCGTCAAGAAGCTGTTTCTTAAACTAGTCAACTTAAAAGACCCCAATAAATAAGTTACAATATAAAACGTGTTCACATGATGGCGGCTTGGGGAAGATCTGAAGGACACAAATGATTATGTTTATAAGATGGCAAATATAACTCTCTCAAAATGCATGCCTTTCACAAATATTTATGGTGAGTATGCTATGTGCTAAACAATATTCAAGGTATTGGGAATGCCACAAAAGGAAAACCAAATGGAAATCTGAGCTTTCCAGGAACTTGTACTCAAGACAGCCAACACAAACCGCTGATTGTGGGTGTGTGCTACTGAGTGGATGGCAGATGTAAATGTGGCTAGAGAAAGGTCATGGAGTCACAAATTGAATGGGCCTGGGACAGTCATGTGGGTCTCTGACAGAACCAAAGCACCCATGAGGCATTCGTGAGAAGCAGCAAGGAAGCCTGTGCAGCACTGTGTGGGGGAAAATAGGAGACAAGAGGGCTGACCTTAGACTTGAGAGTGAACTGCACTGCCCCACCCCCAAACCTTAATCCCCAGAGCCTGTGAATATGCAGTTACGTGGCAAGTGGAGACTAAGGTGTGCAGATAAAAGGAAGTTGTCTACTCAGCTAGCCCAGATAAAGGAAGAGTGTCACAGATTATATATGCTTATCCAAAGTGCTCTAACACAGGAGTCCTTAGCTTAAATGTGAAAGAGGGAGGAAGCAGAGCCACCAACGGAGCAGTACTGCAGAACAGCTCCAGAAACTACCCCTACACTTGAAAATGGAAGAGGCCAAAATGCAAGGAACAGCTGCAGTTGTTGAGAAAGGCAAGAAAACAAAATCTTCCCTACAGCCTCCAATGTTGAAGAGCCCCTTCAACATGCTAACACTAGCCCAATGGGCATGCAGGGGGCAAGATGATGCATTTACTTTATTTTACAAGATTGAAAAGGAAGTTATGGACTGAAGGGGATGGGAGTTGGGCACAGGCATTGCGGTGAGTGTTATAGGAGATAGGAGGTAAGGCATCCTACCATTGCTATGAACAACAAAGACGACTCCAAGGCAGGTCCATAAAAACAGACCCTGACTAAGGGAATGAATTGTTCACAGATAAAGCGGCCACTAGCAGAGGAACCTGGGTAAGTGGGAGAAGAGGTAGGAAGTAGGTGAAGATTGAGACTGTTTAATATTAAAATAATATTGAGGGCACACAGCTGGAAAGCAGCAATGGAGCCTGGGACACTCAATAGGCTATGACCTATTTAGGGGCTGAGAACTTATTCATTAAATATAGTTTAGAGACAGAAAGGTGGAGAGGGCAGGACTCCTGGAGAGAAAGACTTCTGTGGTCTCTTGGCTAGGAACCTACACTTCCACCTTACAGACATTGCCTGCTATATGATATTAAAAGCTCTATGGGGCACTAATGGGAAGTCTGGTTTTTAAATACTCACAGGAGTGATATGACTGCTACTGGCAGCTCCTATCTCAGGGAGTGAGTAAAACTAGTTTTTCACCCAAGAAGGGGTCAAATTAAAGTTTAATTCATCCTGGGATTCTTTTTTTTTTTTTTTGCCTTGCTTTTCATTAATACCAGATGTGAGATACAGTAGAGTATCACTAAAGCCGTCACTCAACAGGAAGACTTCTTTATTAATTACCGTTCCTGTGACAAAATACATTAACAGAAAACAATTTGGTGGGGAAATGGGTTGATTTTTGGACTCTGGAGTTAAGTTTAAACATCACAGGAAATAGTTTTCATCTCCGGGAGATAGGACATATATGGTACAGTTGGTCTTATTAGGTAAGATGAAAAGAAGACCTTCAAAATTCAAAAATCAATTTTCAATCATTTCTTTGTACATTCTGTAACAAATTACTTTGTACATACTAAGGGAAAATGTTCCCTGAATTTGATTCTGAAAGTACAGCATCATGGGAAACAGTCACATTTCTAAGTATCCTTCTGTTTGACAAGGCAACATCAGCAACATCAGCCATCCTCCCAGCCCCTCGTGGTTCTCCAGCAATTTATAGAAATTATGTGTTCAAAGGAGTGTGTCTTTTAGAACAACCCCATTCCAGGACTGGAGAGGCTCTTTCAACATGCTAATCAAAAACTCACTGCGCTACACATAACTTATGAATGAGATACCCGTCTAGGTAGGAAAGATGACTAGCGTCTGAGGATAGTTCTGATAATGCTACATGCTAGAGCTAACCTCACAACAAGGCAGATGGGAAAACTTCCAACTAAAACAGTCAACTCAACACTGGCGATTATTGGACCCCACACACCCCCAAAACCCCAAAAACAAAATGAAAGAAAATAAACCCCCCCAAAACTACAGAGACCAAGCTTCCAGGGAGCAAAAGTATTAACCAAATGAGCCCAGCAATGATTAAAAATGCAACCCTTTATTGACAATTGGGCATTACCCTAAGAACACAAGTTTTGTAGAAAGCTGAAAAAATAATTAAAGTAATTTATCATATTAATAGGTGAAAACAGGAAACATAATTTAGTCATCTCAGTAGATATAGGGATAAAAATATAAAGTAACATTTTTTTCATTCATATAAAAAACTCTAGTGACTAGAAACTGGCAGAAACTTCCTCAGCCTGAAAAGCCTTCTGGCATTTTTTAATTGATGCTTAAACTTCTCTTTTTCCTATGTCAAGACGGCCAGTTCTTGAGAAGAAGCAGAGACAGCAAGTGATCTTATTCAAAATCCTCACAGGAAAAGGAGAATACACTCAACTTCTCAAACTTGACTCAGAATAATAAGGTACTAATAATATTTCAATGTGTTGTAGTATGTATAGCCATATTGTAAGTAATGTAATATAAATATCAAAGCTACACAGGCATGAAATACTTTATATATCAATATGCAGCAAAGTCACAACAGAAGTTGAAAAGTTGAGCAGACTCTTACTAAGATGATGAGAATCACTGACATCACTGCAGGTCTTAGCATCCAAAGGCAAGAAAGATATCTATAAGGATTAATAAAAAATAATTTGAAAGGCTTAAGTAAACCATCATATATGGTCTGATGTTCATATAAATTCCTACCTTTTACTCAATTACATTATCCAAGTTCAAATGTCTTCAGGAAATTTTTTGTCTTAAAGTTTTATCTTTGGAGCTGGAGTGATGGCTCAGTGGTAAGAGCATCTGTGACTCTAGCCAAAAACCCAGGTTCAGTTTTCAGCACCAACATTTTGACAGACAGCTATCTGTACCTCCAGTTCCAGAGGAGTTAATATTCTTTTCTAGTCTACCACGAGGACTGCATGAATGCTGTGTACAAACATAAGCAGGTAAACAGACACATAAAAAAAAACTTTAAAAAACAATCACATGAGAGCTATGAATGAAGAGAAGGCCAATCGTAGAGCACTTACCTAATATACAGTATGGCCTGAGTTTAGACCCGTATTCTCAGGGGCCTAACTTAGTCAGCATCTGCATGTGTGTGTGTGGGTGCACTTACACACACACATACCAAATTCCATATGTCAGCAATGAACACACTCAAACTAAATAAGTATTTTTATAAAGGCAATAAAAATTCTGAACTCAGAAATAATTCCAAGTGAGTACAAGTTGTTTATGCAGAGACCATCAACCTTTACTCGAGATGAAAGAAGAAAAGCAAAGCAGTTAAGACACATCCTGGAAATGAAGGTTCAGTATTATAAGGATGTCACTGTCCCTAGGAAACATAGATTCACTTCCCTCTCCATCAAATAGGACAGTTCTAAGATTTAAGTGGAAGAACAAAGGCGAAAAATAATCCAACCATTCCTAAAGAAGATGAACAGCAGAGGGGACCTGCGGTGACAGATACCAAGGGCCATTACAGAGCTGTGGTAATTAAGTGAGCAGAGCATTAGCACAGGAAGAGACAGAATGACAAATGAAATAATTTAGAGCATCCAGAAACAGACACGGGAATATTAAGAAATTTGAATTCGACAGAAACAGCTCTGTGAACCAGTGAATAAAGAAGACTTCATAACTAATGGTACCTGGAAGTAACCATCTCTTATGGAGGAAATATTGTACTCCAATACTCATGGGTAAAGAGATAAAATTATAGCATGTCTTTTGATACAGAGTTTTGTGTATCTCACGACGGTTTCAAAGTCACCATAGAGCTGACCATGACTCTGAATGCCTCATCTCCTGCTTCTGACTCCATGGTGGTAGGATTAGTTGGGTATCACTATATTTTGGTCTACGCATCTCTGGGGCCCGAATCCAAAATTCTGTGCATTCTAGGCTAGCACTCTACCAAGTGAACAACAGCTCCAGTTCAAAATTATAAAACTTTTATCTAAAAGAAAATTTATCACATCTGGAAAGGTATAAAATTTATAAACATTAAAAAAATACCCTGATAAGTTTGAGTCTACTATAGCCAAGAATCCCTGTACATAGAAAGATACATAGGAGTAGAAAGATAAACCTCCAGCAGGAGAAAATACATGCAGTATATGCTAACAACAAATAGTGAATATTTCAAACAGGTAAAGAATTTCTATAAATCAGGGAGTAAAATGCAAAGGTGTCCAAGAGTCTTCGCAGAACATCACCGATGAGCCAATCTGCATGGCCAATGCCTGCATTTACTATGCGAATAGCCCAAGCACAAGGAAATATTTCACATCTATAAAGTGGCAAAATTTAAACTATAGCTACGTTAACTTTTGCTGACCATGTAGAACAAGTGGAATTCTATTTTACACTTTCTGGTTTTAAAAAATTAGTAAAATTACAGTGAGAAGCAATTTTACACCATCTAATACATGTGAAAAGAAAGATATTTTGTGAAACCATGGTTTCATTCCTAGGATTATCTCCTGGAGAAAACTGTTAAAAATGTTACCAGAATATAGGGAAGAAAAATTATACACATTATGACTCATGTGAACTGCTTCCACAGACCACATGCTTCAAGTGTGGTCTGGAATATTATTTCCACCTGCGCCACCCAAACGGCGTCTCCCTTCCTCCAAGACAACCTCTCTGAACCTCGCCTCCCCATTCTTCATTATGGTTAAGGGAGTATGTCCTAATTCTTTTTGGAACCTGTGTCTCCCTATCTCTACACCTAAATGCAGTGATATTTCATTTGTATTTTAATAAATAAAGCTTGTCTGAAGATCAGTGAGTGAAGCAGCCCCGCTGGTCAGCTTACAGACCAGGCAGTGGTGACACACACCTTTAATCCCAGTAGCCACACTAGTTTGCCATAGAAATCCGGCAGTGGTGGTGCACACCTTTAATCCTAGTCCTAGAGAGGAATATAAAACGGGAGGAGACCGCTTTTAGACACAGTCTATTTCTGAGATTCCTGGAGGCAGAATCGCCATTTCGAACTGAGGTAGAGGTAACAGTCAGTGACTGTTTGTTTTGCTTTTCTGACCTTCAGGTTGAACCCCAATATTTGTCTCTGAGTTTTTATTATTTGTGCTACACCTAAATTACTTTGCTATCACTTGCTCCTTTTTTGTCATGTGTATTAGTGTCAATCTTAAAATCAATTCTAAAGGAAATTAAGACACTGCTTGATCATCCCTCCCATGGAATTCAATTCTATCACCCCCACATGTCAATCTAAGCTAATAAGATGGCAGAGTGTGACATCTACTGCCATCTCTTGCTTACAAGCTCTTTATCCCCAATGTTTCTCCAGGACAGATGGTCTTTTGAAGATTTTAGTGTCTTTCCCCTCTAAGAGATGATAGACCCCGCCCCATATCCTCTGAGAGACAACAGACCCTGCCCCACATCCTCTGAGGGACAACAGACCCCGCCCCACGTCTTCTCAGAGACTATAAATTCTGCTCCATGTTCTCTGAGAGACAACAGACCCCGCCCCACATCTTCTCAGAGACTATAAATTCTGTTCCATGAGGAGACTCTCTGTTGTCTGGGGCGGGGTGTAGTTCTGAGAGAAAACAGACCCCGCCCCACATCCTCTGAGAGACAACAGACCCTGCCCCACATCTTCTCAGAGACTATAAATTCTGCTCCATGTCCTCTGAGAGGTGACAGGCCCTGGTTTGAGCTCAGGGTGTTCTTCCCATCCTACTCCTTCTCCCTTTACGACTATCTCTCCTCTAAGTACCACTCACTGCACTCCTCCCCCTTTACACCCAACAATCCTCTTTAGGCTTTATGTGCCGCTGGATTCTGCTTGTCAGCTGGAGCAACATAGCAAATGCCCAGAAAAAAAAAAATGGAATGAAACCACGTCCCCATATGAAATGACAGGTAACATGGATAACATACCTAAATTTTCTGACATATGTTTAATATGTGGCATTGTATAAAACGATGTGAGATAAAATTGAGTTCCAACCCGAAAAGACCAAACCAAAAGACCTCTGTATAAAATACTTGAGAGAAATTGTAAAGAAATAGATGAATATCCATGTAGAAGTTATTTTTAGTTCAATGCATCCATACAGGCATCAGGCGAATGTTCACTCGCCACTAAACTTCAGGCACTCCACCAGGGGATAAAGACAGAACAGCACTCAAATAATGACAATGGCCCAAAGCTCAGCAACAAACTTTCTAGAAAGTAAACACTTTGAGAAACACAGAAACAAACATGTACATTTTTTTGTGGCACTGTAACACACAAAATCTTTTTATATGTTGAAAATGTTACTACACCATAAAAATATTCTTAATGAAAGGATATCTGTTTACTCATCAACACACATTCCATTCTGGTGGCACTTTCAGATTTCAAGAGAAAAAACCCTTTTCCCTGAGAAAATATTAGTCTTCTAAATTTGCATGTCACCACAGGGCTACATTTAAAAAACACATTTATTTGCAAATTGATTGCCTTCATTTCACCAGTAAGTGCTTGTAATTTGATTTTTTTCTCGGGATATTTTAACTGGGTACCTCATCACCCACATTTTTGTCAAAGCCGAAGCTACTCCCTTACTATAAGGAAAGGCACCTTTGAAAGTCGAGTTGTGTCTTATAGGACACCAGAGTACTATTTAATACAACAAACCAATGGTATTAAGCAACCTTAGAGAGTCCCTTCCACACCTGGGAAATCTGATTCAGCGCCTGTACTATTGTTTTAGAATATCTCCCTAAAGGAAACATTTTCTCCAGGTAATGAAAAATACCTTGAAAAGAAAGAGCGTTCAGATTTTAAGGGACTGCACTGAGGGAGATATGCAACAAATGACTATTGAGAATCTTATCTCCTGAGTTAAAATTTCATTCCTTCATTTCATGGCAAGGAGATAAAAGGTTGCCTGAGAGATGGGAGAACGCTGTCTATCAAGTGTCTGTCAAATTATCCGCTGAAAAGGTCACTCCGATCACAGTGATTCCTCTAGCTGCTATCATGTTAGGAGATTTTTGTCTGAGATTTTCAACCTCCCCAGAATATATTGAGAAATGAAGAAGCATCTTCACTCAGGCAATGTGAGACTCAAGATCCAGTACTAATTTACCTACCAAAAATCCATCACTTGCATGCTTCTGAAATATAAATGTGCCTAAGGTAATAGCTAATTTTTGGATGGCTTCTTTCTAGGACAGACTTACCCAAGCCCTACAAAAAAGGAATGGCACCACCAAAGCACAATGGAGAAGCTGCCATACTGGCCTTTGCACTTAATGTGATGTGTTGCAAAACTTGACTGGAGAGCTCAAGGCGAGGTTGTGATTTATGGTAGGGAAAGTCATGATTAGTACAAATTAATACAATAATTAGTACAAATTAATAGTTGCCAATGCCAAGATGATTCACACAGAGGCTTCTTTGATTTGTTCTGTCTATAAAATTTCCAAGTTCCACAGATTTGGTTTATTTTGAGTCTTTTACTACCCATGTACTTGGGAAACACTGGGTGACTTATTTCCATGTAGGCTGTTAGATATCCTTCCTGTGAGCAATAGTATCCAGCAAAGCACGGGAGCTAAGAGAAATTAGTTTTATTTGGTTGACCAACAGAAGTCACCTCCACAGGCAGCAGATCAGCAGGCCTAACACCTGAGTTAAGTCCTTTGCTACTCAATCTAGAATACTTACTCCTAGCCTCCTTTGTCAGTTTCAAAACCCTTGTCAGGTGTTTCAGCTTGTTTATGATGTGATCAAGTGACTTCATATATAATTACATGGGCATAAGGACTGCTTTTGGCAACTGAGTCCAGGATGGGAGTTGGCTGCTCAGCACAACTTAAGGAAGACCCTCTAACCCTTTGGACAAAATCAAGGCATGGTTTATGCCTGTCAGTTCAGGACAATGACACAAAAGTACTTTTTCTTTTTCTGGTCATGTTTTAGTAAACTACACATGTTCTCATGGATTATGATTGTACACATTCTATATTCATTACTCATTTTTGAAAAGTTCATGTATTGTGCAAACAAAGTCCTTCTGATATCCATCACTAAAGCTTTCAATCTTGATTCAACACAACACAGTGCACATTTCTCAGAAAGATGAGCACCAGCAGATAAGTAATTTTTTAGTTTTGTCTCTAAAGGAAAGACGCTCAAAGGTAGAAAGATGGTGAAAAGCTCATAAATGAAGAAAAGAGATAAGGAAACCAAGAAACAAGAGGAAGAGAAAAACAGACTCATGAAAAAATAGAAGCAAACAGAAGAGAAGGTAAGACTCAGCCAGAGCCGTTCTTGACCTGGTACCTACAACACAGACGCAGCAGGGCCATGTCCATAGAACTGCATCATGTGGTTTCTATCTAGACGTCGTGAAATCATCAGGAGTGGGTGCAGGAGAGTGGGGACTGGGAATGCTTTCCCACTTCTCCAGGTTGACTTCTCCAAGTCCCTCACCCTCCCTCAGCCCACATAAGCTTAGGAATCACTTGAGGTTCTTACAGATCCTTACCATTACCTCATCTGAGCTCTGAGAGGGGGCCGAAGGCAGGACTATGGTCTCCCAAAGACACATTCAAGTAGTCCTTTCTTTTTATTTCTTTTTAAACACAATATTTGTGTCTTGCAAGAGGAGAGGGCACCTCTCCCAAACCACAGGCCAAGGGCATTCCTTGATATTAAAAGAACTGCTTCTCCACATAACCTATAACTTACAACACCCACTAACCCCTTACAGCTTATCTAACACATGCAAATTCACCTTTAAAATCAATGTCATTTGTATTAAATATAGACATGAAAGTATTTTCCTAGGAACCTTGGCTGATTGCTCTAACTTTAAAATTCCATGAAGTCATATTGCCAAATTCCTCTCATGTGCTATCTGATTTTAAAGTCAATTTCCACCTCAATATGAAACACTAAAAAGTTCAGTGAAAAAGTAGTGGAATGAACTCATCCACACATATAGAAAGTATGTTAATTGTTTTCAATTGACTAATGAGAAAACTGAAAAATCCTGACTATTAGGAACATGTTTAATGAAAACCTATTAATACTTGTGAAATAATGCAAGTCAGGTCTTTAAAAAAAGAAATAAAGCTTTTTATTGTGTTTTTTGTCAATTTAACTACTAGATTATGAATGAAATGAAATTTTTCTCAAATCTTGAATTTCTGGATAACTTTGGTTTGGTTACATAATATAATACCTTAAATTTTTCTTCACATTAGTTGAATAGTATCTATGAATTAGCAAGTGAATCCATTCCCAGAATTTGATGATGTGACAACACAATTTCTTTAAGAGATGCTTGCTTTCCCTTA
Source organism: Bramus lutescens (assembly GCA_001685075.1). Lineage (NCBI taxonomy): Eukaryota > Metazoa > Chordata > Mammalia > Rodentia > Cricetidae > Bramus > Bramus lutescens. Next base: position 133,393 of record LOEQ01004285.1, read on the forward strand.
GTGTGCTCAACCTACACTCACAAACTGGCTAATACTCATTGTCATCTGGACTGGATTTGGAAGACTCGCTTCCAGGCATGTGCGAATGCATTTCCAAAGAAGGTGACTGACAAGGGGGACCTTCCCTCACCAGAGTGGCAGCACTCTGTGCTCTGTGGCTTAGACTGAGTAAGGAGGGGGTAGAGGTGGTGCCCAGGAGAAAATTCGACAAGCATCTGCATTTGTTTCTCTCTGCTTCCGGATTGTAGGTGCAATGCAATCAAACTCCTGCTCCCAGGCCTTATGCCATGATGAACTAATTATTTTAATACAATGAACCTAAATAAATTGTTCATTCCTTAAGCTGCTTCATGTCAGGTATTTGATCATGGTGGTAAGGAAAGTAACCAACACAACATCATGAGCAGTGTTCACTAAGGCCTCTATTTAAAATTCGGAGTGTTAATCCAAACGATGTGCTCAGTGAATAATAACTAAAGTTAAAAGGGAAACAACCATATTTGTTCGGGGTCTAATAATCAAATATCATTTCAGAATGAAACTATCAAATGGAGAAGTTCTTCCATCATGTATGAAATATATCAGGCCCAACTACCAGGCAAGGAATTCTAGTTGCATCATTCTACACAAGCAATCATTTGGGTTTCAATGACTCTACCGAGAAAATATCGGCAGCAGCCTCCTGAAAAGACTCAAGCTGTGTCTCCTGACCCTAAATCAGTGCAAATGGAGGCAACTGTCCAAATAATCTACACAAAATATGATAAAACCCTATTCCAATTATTTGTATATCTTAGGAAAAATATTCTCTCTCTTTTTTACATTTTGGTAATTATAGCCATTCTCTTCTTTGGATATATGCAAACTAATATTTTCCCCTCAAGTAAAATCAAACAAAGAGAAAGACAAGTCACACAGAATATAGTCTAATTTATAAAAAAGATGTTTTTTTCTCTTATTCAATAACCAATTCCTGTCCTGTTCTGTACCATTTTAAGTCCCAAAGTAAATTTGTAGATTTAAATAACAATGACTTTTTTAAAGCATTTAGTTGCACTATATAGTTCTTTACTCATTTCAAAATCCATAATTGCAAAGTATTTTGAGACGTTTTCTACACGATTGAACTCTTGTACCTTGACCTAGAATACTCTGTGTCCTGGAGCAATTTGGTATCTGTGTAAAATGAGAGCTGGCATTTTGATAATACTACAGGACAATTGTTGACACAGCATTCCATGGAGTTGCTAGGCAGCGGGGAAGCCGCATTCATNNNATATGCACTGGCTGCTGAGACTACTGTTTGGGTTCCTGAGCATGGTGTGGGTTTAGCGGAACTCTACAGTAAAGTTCAGAGCCAGCCACAGCCACACTTGTTTAAAGCTTGCTCACATGGTCTGCTAGCTAAATAAAGCAGCGAAGAACTCTTTCAGGGAGCAAGAAAGAACTACTCCATCAAAACAATGCCACCTTGATATACAGCTATATTACTTAGGGATTAGCCTACTATACCAGTGCATTGTGGGTATAAGCACCACCCACGCCTTCTCTCAGTTAGAGGGAAACAATAGAAGAAGCCACGATGTACTGAATGTGAACACCTTGAGCAAAAATCTGTATTTTATCAATCTTTATCTTTCAATGGAGAATACTGACATTAACCAATATAGATAGCTTGTTTCAATTAGTTTAAGCTAATAAAAAAATTATTGTTTCTTTCTGCAACAGTACTCGAAAATAGCATGCACACATTACGGCGATGAAGTAAAATTCTTACAAAGCGCATGCTAAATTGAAGTGAGAACATAAGGGTAAATAGTGGAGTTAAATAGAGATCAAAATGATCATAGCAATTACTTTGCTGCAAATCTCTAAACGCATGCAGAAGGTATTGCAGAAAACCAGCGGCTGTCATAGACACCATCCTGATTAACTGGTCATCTTCAATAAACACTTTAAATCTTGTCATGTGTGCTTAAAGGAACACATGCTAAAGATTAAAATTCATGGTTTAAAGGAAGAGCTAGATGGCCAGAATATATATTTATGAAAGTAGAATATGGTTTCATGAGTGGAAAGTTGAACATGGGAAACAAGAAACAAGCAAAACAACAAAACAGGATCAGATGAAATATCTGTGGATAAACAAATGCTCTGGTCTAAGTACACACATAATGCACTCACTTGTGGCTCACACTAACACAACCCGGTCATTGTCATTCCTGCATTACAGCTGAAGTAAAAGACACTGTGAGGTTAAGTGGCTTCCCTGGATTCACACAGCTTGTAGGTGGCAGAATCATATTTAATCAGATTTGCTTCAGGGCCTGTGATTTTAATTTCAATGCCATACTGCTGTGGAGTAAATATGTAATATAATTTCCATACTTCTCTATTCCTAATTGTTTCATTAATGTCTTAGATGGTAAATGAAGTAAAATATTTTGGCTTCTGAGGGAGAAAACAGCTATTTTTCAGAAACATTTAAGCTCCTTGCCTTTCTGAAATGACAGAGCTTAATGAGCACTATCAAACAAATGCTAAACATTATTTTAAAACAGGACAATAAACCAGTCAAGAAAGGCATTCTGAAAAAAATCAGCTCTTGAAAAGTTCTTTGTATATGGAAGATGCTGGTGTATGCGTACGCGTGTTTGTTTATGAGAATGGGCACACGTGTGCAGGTCAGGAGAAAACTAACCTTCATCTTTCACTTTGTTTGTAACAGAGTCTCTTGCATGCATGCACAGGCTGGGCCACTGTGGTCCAGCAGCTTCTGTGGATTCTCCCGTCATAGCACTGGGGTGCTGGGATCACATCAGGGCTGGGCATCCCCACCCCAGTCCCCATTGTTTGCACAGCCAGCGTGCCACCCCCTGAGTTTATCCCTCATCCTTCATAAACTCTTGAAAGTTAAGATTGCTTCAGACAGAAAAGTCACAAAACTTATTTTTTCATCTTCTATTATGATCTTCACCCAAATGTAATGAGTTTTATACATAGGACAATCAAAATTACTGCAATGAGAAACCTCTACCAGAGAAGGGTATTTTCAGTCAGAGGAAGATAGAGACAGAAAATGATTGACTTAAACATGTCTGTGTCCCATAAAGAAATTAGGGTGAGGTTTCACAAAGTCTTGGAGAGGAAAAAAGCCAGCTGGGAATTTTGGAACTCCTCAGTTAAAAGGAACCAAAGAGTGGGTATCAGACTCCGTTCAGTTAATGCACAGTAATTCCTGCGGCGAGTGTACCTGATGAGTTCACCAGTACAGCAACATGGTCTGCATGGCCGCTGCTTAGAACTGAAAGAGCATATCTGGCTGGAGTGTCTGTCTTCAGGGAGAAGGATGAGTGGATAGACATCCATCAATCCATTAACTCCTGGGAGAGCTCCTTGGGCAGCAGAGGACATTACTGGCTGTAGTGGGAAGATCAGGGATCTAAGTTGTTTTCAAATGCTTTAAGGTCACCCACTGTCCAAACTGGAAGACACACAGCCTAACACTTGTTTTTCTACCACTGCCTCATGAGTAGCTAGGAGTTAAATAAAAGACAATTAACCAAGCCCTGGGGAAAGAACATACATGACTAAGGGCAGGCAAGTATTACGAGGAGCTTGTGAGCATCTGAACTAGCTTACGAGGCAAAGTCTTCTTCAAGGATGAGGTTTGGTAACTCTAGCCTCTCCATCAGAACAGCAGCAAATTAGAAAAATGGAATTGTAACCAAGTTAAGAGAATCACACAGCAATTTATTTTCTGTGAAAGATATTGAAAGCTGCTTGGGAGGGAGTTCATGACTTGTATTATTTTATATTCCTCTGGTAACCTTGCATAATGATTTTCACCTACTGAGACATCAATAATTATTGATTAACTGAAGCCAGTGACAGGCACGCCACTATTTTTTTTTAAGCATGAACACTGATACACTGATTTCCATACTTACATTTTTCAGCCCAACCTTCCCCAAATTGCAGATGTTGGCTGTACAGACGCTGAACCCCTGACTACACGGGCAGTTGACTGTAACACCAAACTAAAGCCACGAGGTCAAAGGACATTATTCCTGAACTGTGACTAACGGAAGGAGCCTGCCTCATGCTTTCATATCTCTGGGGTAAAAAGTCTATTTACTTTACAAACACAAGTGAGGTTTAATTGATCATCATAGTTTTGTGGCAGCAGATGACAGCAGAACTTTCCAGCTTGGTGCAGCTATGCTATTGCTTTTTTCTTTGTTTGCTTGGTATTGCTGGTTTTTTGTTTTGTTTTGTTTTGTTTTGTTTTTAAGGACAATTATGCAAAAACACATAGAAACATCATTTCCCCCCACAGGTTTTAGAATCATGCATGAACACTGAAGTCACAACTTCTTTTAGACAACATTATCTACGAGCCCAAATACAAGTATTATAATTTTGCATGGGTGGGGGTGACACAAAGTGTTTACTCAGTTTCCTTGATCATCTGTGTTAAGTAACCATAGCTAAGTAGTTTGCGTAAACAAAAGAAAATAAGATATACCACAATTTTGCTTCCCTCTAATTTTACACATGGAAACAAAGTCCTAGATTTCTTCCATCTGTTGGGGAGGCAGAGGAAATCGGATCATCCCACAATCACACAGATTGGTAAGCAAAATTTATCCTGTCATGTTTGAAAGGTACTTGTATTTTCTGATAGCTACTGTAATGATCTCATTAAGCCAATGCCTAAACAGATTGGGAGTCACTGTTTTGTGTACCATAAAACGGATGTGTGGTCCAAGGACAAACTTATGAGGTGTGGTGGCAATAGCTAGAAGGTCCAGTTTTTTATGTACTATGCGTGAGAAGGGTGAACAAAAGAGAGATATTTGTCCTTTTGCAGGCATGGTTTCAGTCTTATCACTGTGGATAGGAATATGAACAGATCAAGCTGTCTTAAGGTTTCTTTTTTTCATTGGGCTAAATATTTAAAAAATAGGAAATGAAAGGAAATAACCAAATGTGTGCATGCTAAAACATAATTCATCATATAGCTTTACCAGACAAAGCAAATGAGAAAGTCCCGGGCCAGTCAAGAAAGCGTGTCCAACTCTGAGTGACTTGTCCTTAAGATGGATCTTCTGTAAATAATTAAATTAGTGTTTTTTTTTTTAAATCTTTTCCCATCTGGGCAGAAAGGAAAGAATTGCACACATACACAACACACATACAAACACACACACACATATGCACATGTGCACCTGAGTATGGGAAAAATACTAATGACTTAACCTTGTTTTCATAATGTCAGCACAAAAGCTTTGCCATATGTAGGATTTTCAGCAAGATTGTTCAAATAAATGGCAGAAGAAAATCAGGAAGATTATGATACTTTTGCTAGGGGTAATGAGAAAATTGAAAATACACACATATCTACAAAAGCTATGTTTCAAAATATGGATCATGTCATTAAGAAATGTTTCATATAGGGAAGTCCTATTTAATAAGTTAATTTGACAGTATATTGTAATTGAAAAGCTAAATGCAGGTTCCCCAAGCAAGGACAACTCTGCCTGCGTGGTTTTGGTTACCTCATGGTATCTAGAATACAGCAGAAGGCTGTAGTCCTTGTCCCAAGAGAGGAGACAGGGGGCTGTGACCAAGGGGGATGGAGCAGTCATAGGCACATACTTTCTTTTGTTACTTCTTCCTCTCATTAAAAATACAAATCATAAATTATTTTCTCATTGGTCCAGGGTGCTCGACAAAGCTGAATATGGCAGCATCCCTGAGAATCTTTCCACTACTTAGGGACCAGTCCTGCCAATGTGGCTTCACTGCCCTCACTATTAAAAGCAATCTGCAAAAGAGGCTTAAAAACCCAGGGGTTTCATACCAAGTGAACAGCAGGAAAGGTGACCTTTAGTTCCGTTTGTTTATTAGAGGATCTGCAGGCTCCAGCTCAGTGTGGGTCCTGCATCAGCAAGAGGCCAAAGGGGAGATGGCAAACTCTGTTTTTTTAGAGGTCATATAATCAACTTAGAAAATACAGCTAGAAGAGACCAAGAATGAAAACTTATTTTTTGTTTGTTTTCAGGGTTATTTTTGGTATTCTCTTGCACTGTTGATTAAATGTAAATCCTGTACTAGTAATTTTCCATTTGGGGTATAATAGACTTAGTATCCTATTGGTATTAAATTAAATTATAAAATTAAATTTTGTATATTGTACAAAATTAAAGAAAAGAGACAACGGATAACTAATTTGGTCAGAAAAAATGAAAATTAAAATGAGACTAAAATATAAGTCAAAATGAATATAAAATAGACAAAAAGTAAAATTAAGATACTGACCATATATTTTTCCCAAATTTTATCATTACATCATTTAAGAAAGGCTATCTTATTTAAAATCCATTTATAGGAATAAAGACTGTTTTTATGCAAGCCTCATCATGTTAAATTTCTAAGGAGATATGGACTTAGCTTAGGCAGAAGTCTCAACACACGTTCTTCTATGAGAGGTAGCAATAGTCTGATATTTTAAATTGCAGATTCAAATTATGAGCCATTTTCAAAGTATTCACCTTTGTACTCAGCGGAAATAAACAAAAATTGCTACTATGCAGTAACTAATGTTTAATATTTCTTAGGATTCGGTTGCCTTAGTATCGACTTTATTCCTTCATTGACTAGGTTTCCAACAAACATTTTAGATACTTAGTGAATAACCTGTTATTTCCACACCCCTGGGCAACATTTCACCTACTCTGAAAACAAAAACTAAAATAAAAACCAAAATAACAATAGCAAAAGAAGAATGGTGCCCAGGATAAGTTAGACAGGGTGTCACCGCCTTAGCCCTGATTTAGTTATCATACTAGAAAGCAGCACACATTCTGTTGACGATGTGGCCATGACTGATGGATGATAAGCCTGGCAAGGTCACCATAGCTAATTACAGCATCATTCATCTAGCCTGCACAGGGAGAAAAATACCAGGCTCCCAGGGAAGAAAAAAAGAAAAGAAAGAAAAGCTATTCTATAGCTGCTAACTTTTGAATAATCAGCCTCAAAAGAAACAAATAGGATGAAACTCAATGACCAAATTATGACTTATGGATTCACCCAAGCAAATTCTGTGGTATTTTAACTCTGGGTTTCCAGCCTGCAGGAGAGAGCTTCTAGCAACAAGGAGCCTTCACAGACTTACGTGCTTTGTAGTGGGAATTCAAAGGCTCCACCAGGAACACAAGCCAACCGTGAGCTTTAGTTCTGCTATGTGTGTGGTGTGAGTGTGTTTGTCTAGGATCAGATGCCAAGACTTAAACTCACATTACGGGCACAGCAGCTACTTACACACTACAGCCTAATTAAAGGAATACGCTTCCCCTCTTCATGCTGTTTTCCCGAGATCAGGACCATAAAGGGATTTGGTTTCCTTAAGAACTGAGGAAAATGTTCCCATATGTTGCCTTTATGTCCTGAATTATTCAAACTCAGATAGAAAATAGTAGTGATTGCCAACAATAATCCAGGGCTAAACAATGTTTTCTGAGAACTACTGAAAGAAAATAAAGAGGAGAGAAAGGAATGTTTTGAAAATAATTCTATTGTAGCAAACATATAATCATAATTTCCATTTCTGTTTTGAAGAAACACAACACACATGGAAACAATAAAGCCCCCAAAGGCACCTTTCAGGTCTCAGAAACAAGATTGACTTGCAACAAAAAGTACCTCATCTTCAAAGTTTAACACAGATAGAATAAAACTAATATCATTTCAACTCCCAACTTTAATCAGATAGCTTTACATCTAGGTAACACAGATCACAGGAATGGCAACAGCCAAATCCAAAGTCCTTTTAATCCTGAGACACTATTTAAATTGCACTGTTAAAATAATTATAACTAAAGGGATATCTTCTCATGTAAGCTTGAACCCAAAATAGCAAATTTCAATCAAGTGCCGAGAAATTTATCAAAAGACACAAAATAAAATTCCTAATTAATTGGGGTCAAGAGATGGAAATTGACAGGAGCTGGATTCAAACTCGGCTGGGTCCTAGTGAAATATTCCTGAGACAATCGCAGCCCTCCGAGGCAAAACAAAGACTTGTTCATAGACAAGAAAGCTGCCGATGATGGTTGCGTAACAAGGAGCAGCCTATTTGAGTTTCATACTGCACCTTCAATCCAAATGGAGGCTCATCTAATTTCATGTGCAAAAATGTGATCCTGAGAGAGACAAGTTGCATGGCTTAGTACACACATCTGGAACCCCGGAATAAAGATTTGAGGGACTTGGACCATTTCACTTGCTCACAAGTGACAGGAGTTATGTCAACCTTGGATGATAGCTACATAACGTATTTTGGAGACCAGAGGATCAGGGAAGAGGCAGCATGAAGAATAGGCATGGGAGAGGTAAAGGACTCTTACTCTTCCAAATTTCAAAGTAAAATCCCCCCAGGATAGCCTTGTATGTAAGACCTGAAATACCAGCAAAGGTGCAGAGAGATCTACATTGTAGAAAAAAGTATTATAGATATTTTATTAGCTTGCTGGTTTGATGTAAGATCACACACACACACACACACACACACACACACACACGCTGTGCGCGTGCATACTACCTATATGAAGTGAGAAAACAACAGCAAATATCCAGTAACTTATAGGATTGAAAAGACCTTTGAGATGCCTCAGTTTTCTAGTCTTGGTTCCTTCATTAATTTTTGATTTACAATTATTCATAGTATCTGTTTATTAATTTACACTTTATCTCAATTCCAAAAGGATATGAAATATTATTATCACATCCAGTATTTAAAGGGCATGGATAATTGAAACATACAACTCATCAAAAATGTCGTGTAAATAAAGGAGCCTGATGCTAGAGAACCAAAGTAGCAGTTTCTGATTGCAGTTTTTTCACCAACTAGTCATTCAACATCGGAACACACAATGAATGGAAGCTTTCACATATTCATGTGTAAAATGGTGTCAGCCGCCCAGACAATTGCTAATTCTGAAGTCCAATGTAACTATATTTATAAAATTTATTCTAAGGGTGCATAAGTTCTTAGAGTAAAGGTGAGCATCCTTGCTATGGGACTTCCAGGAAGCACCTGACTGCTGAGTTTCTAGTCAGCAAACTCGTCTACTCCTGTGAGCATGACCTACTGTGTAACCTGATAGTTATCCCGACCTGACTTGTTCAGAGATGGAGCATGAACGCAATAACACTAAGAATGTAAGCAACCAACAATGCTATTGTTAACTAGAATCAAACAATTGTCAAATCAATGAACAATGCTTAGAAGTACTAAAGGGCTCTACAGAGGATGGGGAAAATTCTAGAACAAAGTAACTTCGAAGTTCAGAGGGATCCTATGAATGTAACTCTCTACAATTCTACCTGCTGTTTCAGTCAACAGATTTTTTTTTCTCTTAAAATAGACTGTTGTGTTAGCAGTTTCTAGGATGTATAATAAAATAGCCAATTAGCAATTTGTTAGAACCGAGTCTGGGTCAGTCACTTAGTCATTAGAGAATCTAGTAGAAAAATTCATGATAGAAATAATTTTGATAAATGGGGTTGGCATTATGTTTTTGCCCCTTGATTTAAAACCTAGTCTGCAAATTAAATATAAACATAAAAATACACATATTTTTTGAAATAAGATTTTGAACTCATTTCAGTTTTCGTTTCAAGATGAAATGAAAAGTTTTAAATGAGATTGCAAACTTTTTTAGGTTGGGGGAATATTTTCATTGATTGGATAATTGAAAATTACCTGCTGTCAATTTGTATGTAACAATGCCTTAAAGATTTAGACACAACTTTAAAAAAAAAGATAGCATTTAAGATTAGATAGAAATAGCTCATGTTGACCAGATAAACAGAGATGAAGGGGAGAGTCAGGAAAAGTGAGCAGTATCTGAACATAAAGATATTAACATTTCAAAGAAATTATTAAATGGCAAATGGCTCTTGGTGGCTGTAGTAGGTAGGTTAAGTAAGCATAAAAGGTGATCAGTGAAGATAGTGGCAAGTGGCCAAAGAAAGCCTAGAGCTCTGTGGCATCCTTCATGTCTAAGCATTCTTCATGATGAAGATCTGTTCCTATTCCAACACCATCCCTGCGCTGACCTAAGCAGGAGCTTGGGGTCTAACTCACAACATATCACAGTCATATCCCAGAAGAGTCATGGACATATATTGCCAGTTCCATCCTGAGGCAGTACATGACCACGTCCTGGTGTGAGAACACTAATAGCAAAACAGAATTGGCAGAGACAAAACTGGACATGGTATATATTCATTTAACTTCTCTACCAGAATAAAACCCCAAGGTTTTCCATAAGTAAGAGAAAATATTAGAAAGACAATCACCTTGCTAACGTTGCCCCAAAGAAACTATATGCAATGGTTGATCTTCCTTGTCACCCTGACCAGATTCAGAATTGCCTAGAAGACACACCTCTATATGTGCCTTTGAGGTGTTAACTGGGAAGGGAATACCCACTTGGAATGTGGGCAGTGCCACCCAATAGCTAGGGTGTACACCTGAATGGAAAGATGAAAGGAAAGAACAAGTTTCATGCATTCAGTGACCTCTGCTTCCTAAGTATAAATTCATTGTGAGTGACTACCTGGTTTACAGAAACAGCATGAATGCCAGATCCTGTCATCATTTCATATGTGCTGAAGAGGATATGTGAGCCTAGATGTTTAGACATCCTGGGCTTTGGTTTACATTCACAAAGTAAACTCCAAGAAAGTTTTATCAATAGCTTACTCTATGAGCAGGATCTCAGAAGTCACTCAGTGAACTTGTTCCTACCACTTGAACCAGCTGGAGCTCACATCCTGGCTTTGCCGCCTGCTCAATATGTGATTGGATGAGCTACTAAACTTCTCGGTCCTGCCTCAGCTTTTGAAAAAGAGTGTTAAAACATGACTAGCTATCATTAAAGGGGTAAGGACCAATAAAAGACCAAGGGTTGAAGTCATTCAATGTAGTATCTTTATGTCAATGTCTTATATGTAGTCCTACTGAATAGGCATTATTTTCTGTTCCCATCTCTCACACACAGAAAATCAGCCTGAAAGAAAGAGGGGCTGATGAGCTAGTTCAGTAGTTAAGAGAGCACACTGTAGTGAACAACATCTCTTTGTCCAATGGCTCACAACTGCTTGTACCTACAGCTCTAAGAGACATTGACCATTCTCTTCTACTTTTCCATGTATTCTGCACATGTGTATGTGTGCATGCATGCACACATGCACATGAGCACACACATATGTACAAAAATAAAAAATAAAATAATAAATCTTTTTAAAATAAAAATAGAATCTCAACAGATGGAAACAGAGGCAGAGAACCACAATGGAGCACTGGACTGAGCTACCAATGTCCAGTTGAAGAGAGGAAGGAGTGAGAATATGAGCAAGGAGATCATGACCATGAGGGGTTCACTCTCTGAGACAGTTTTCCTGAGCTAATGGGAGCTCACCAACTCCAACTGGACTTGGAGTGAAGGAGCATGGGATTAAACTAGTCCTGCTGAATGTGGTTGGCAGTTGGGACAGACTGAGGGGCCACTGACAGTGGCACTGGGATTTGTCTCTACTGCATGTACTAGCTTTTGGGGATCCTATTCTCTTTGGATGTATACCTTGNTTGGACTTGCCACAGGGCAGGGTGCCTTGTCCTCTCTTAGGATTGGAGGGGGGAAGGGTGGGAGGATGTGGGGAGGGAGTGGGAGGAGGGGAGGGAGTGGAAATTTGGATTGGTATTTGTTTAAGTAGTAAAATAATAATAATAATAAAGAAATTCTATTTTGAAAGAAGGAGAATTTGAGTTGGTTCCTCTTGGATTCAGCATCATTATTTTGATCAGATGGTCCAACCACAGAAGCCATGAAAAAGCATAAGAAAAACGAACATTCCTGCCTGAAACAGCTGGTAAGAGAAAGGTGAAAATATGTTTCCAGAGGCAGGGATACCATGAGTCTCAGCCTTTTGAAGCCCACAGCACTTGCTTATAAATAGAATATTAAAACAAGCAAGAGCAATTTTCTCCTTTCGTCTTCCCTTATTGCCTAATTTTCCTCTCATACCATTTGCATAATGGATAAAAAGGCATCCATTATGCAAATGAACGATGGGGCTACAAGGTTGCTGAAGCCACAAGCCTGGCTCCAGAAGAGGAGCAGCCGCCAACCAGCCCTTCACCATCTATGTTCTAACAGACTGCTTTGTTAGCTTGATTCCAAAATATGCAAGAAAATTAGAAAGACCTTAGGTCATTAATTCCCATTTGGTTCGTTTTAAAAGGGATATTTACAGATGCTTTCCAGAAAATCGGGACAAAATGGGGTTATTTGGTTTGCTCAGATATATAATAAATTTAACAGTAAGTTTATTTTATTTTATTTTTGAGAAAGCATTTCACTATGTAGCTTTGGCTGCCCTGGAACTCACTATGTTGACCAGACTGGCCTCAATCTCATAGACATCTGTCTGTCTCTGACTCCTACGTCATGGGATAAAGGCATGTACTACCATGGTGGGTAGTGGTAAGTACTGAACTTCGAATGAGTGGGGAAATGTACTATGTATAATTTTTACAATTAAAATATTTCCATTGAATTAGCATGTGTGTGTGTGTACTCATGCATGCATTCCAAGGTATACCTGTGGAAGTCAGCAGATATCTAAAGCACTTGGTTGTCTCATTCCACCTTGTGGGTTCCAGGGATTGACAGACAGCAAGTGTATCAGCCTAACCTTCTTATCAGCCAAGCTGTCACAATTTTAAGAGCATGTTCTTCTTTAAGAAAAAGCAGATTTCATTTGAGAAGTGGGGACTCTGTTTGTCCTTCTGCCTGAGAATTAAGTCTAATTAAGTTCTAGCCAGCACAAGGAGCAGTTCCATAATGTTGCGTTCACAATCAACCCAAATAACATTGACTTTATAACCCAAATAAGATTAACACTAACACATTAGTAGATTGTCAAAACGACAGCTATTTAACTGATCTAAACTAATCCCTACGAAATATCAGCAAAATCAGATAGGTGCTTGACAGAAACTTTAGAAGAGTGTTGACATTCACTCCCTACACCTTCAAAACAAATATTAAGAAAGGAATTCTAAGCAAAACCACCATGTAAACCGTTCTTTTTTTGAATAAAACAGAGGTAATTTCAAATTCCAAAACTAACTCCCCAACTGTTTCCTGCTCTGTCTAAGATATATAAAGGAAGAAAAATTGGATGCCTGCGAGAGAAAGGGAACCTTATTTGTAGTGTGGATTTCTTGGTAATCCTTGTCTTTTTCCAAACAATGAACTTTACAAAAACAGTGATGCTTCTAGGATACAGGCATACCTCATCACATACAGTCCGACTCCCTGTGTGATTCTTCAAGGGCATGCAATTGGGAGTCACTTTGAGTTCAAGATAAAAACTACATCTCCTTACCTGAGCTCCAGCAGCAGCAGAGAAGCATAGAAAAATAACTTAGAGGACAAACCATACGTTTTTATGAAGAACGATATTAATATGACGAACTTCACAGAGAAGGAAATTAGAAAGTTGATGCAATTAGGAATCAAGTGGACAGTCGGACAGTGCCATCAGCAAATTCCACCTACCTAACTTCAGAGCAGAAGGGGTTATGACAATTTCCCCACCGATTGGTTTAAATGCAGCCAGCTGAGCAGCCACTTCCGTCTCGAACGCGTCTGGGCTCTGCCGATCCACAGGGTTTCCACTGGGGCACTCAATCTTCTGGAGTGGCTCTTGTTCGTCAAACACAGCAATGAGCTGCAAACGAGGCCAACAACACTAATTACTTTGTAGGACATGCTTATCACAGGGACACTGTGTCTAGTTGATTGTGATCTTTACTTGATCATAAAGCTAATGTCGCCTTAAAAAAAATCTTAAGTCTTATTATGCCAAGACGCTTAAATCTTCAATAATATAAAGCACAGGAGCAGAACATGATGAGGAGTCTGTTCCTGTCTGTCTATTCCTGAGATAGTCAGTTTGGGCCAGCTCTCATTAAAGGAACGAAATGGTGGCCTCTTACATTCTCTCCTCGAGAATCTGTCTAATCAAGTGTCTATCAATCTCAGTGTGTGTCTCTCCTGTGAAGGATTTTACTTACACCCTCACATATGGTAGGCAAGTCTTCTACCACTGAACTATACACACAGTCTCACTTGTAATTTTCTGATATGCCTAAAACTTATCTTCTCTAGGCTGCAAAATGAAAGCTCAGTATGCAAAAGATGAACAAGATAATACATTATAGAATTGTACATTCAGGTCACAAAGGGGTATAGCATTTCCTTTTGACGTGTATTTCTAGACACATTCTAAATCCATACATGCTTGCAAAAATAATGCTAGTAGCTACAAAGTATATGTATTCATCATGCATACACAAGCGTCCATTTTATACATAACTTCTATATCATTTTTTCTTCATCGTGGATTTTATGGACATTAAATATACTCATTTAATGTATTTGCATATCTTTAATATAAAAACTGAATATTACTTTTCAGTCATTTTTCATAAAAATTTGACATGTTCTACTAATCACATGATGTCACAGCACTGTAGGACAATGAAGGCAGACCTACTGTGTGACTGCAGTTTTGGCTAGGACACTGAACTCCAACAAGGAATTTCAACTTTTCCTCATTTGGCTAATGTAGACAAGGCCAAATGTGAATTCAGGAAGCAGCTCATGGAAGCTACTGCCAATCCAAAGATGCACAGTCTAAATAATTTTGAATACTGCTAGTAACACTATGGATATTTTTCATTCATTAATAAAGCAACTTTACTTATGATTAAGTAATATCCAGAAGGGCAGTCAAGTCCCATTCATAAGGAAACCTTGATGACAATAGTATTAATAACACAAATGCAGGGGTAACCAATCAAAACACTATAAATTCCAACATAGTCTTTCAAAAGAAATGAACACAATTAGGGATATGTAAATTGGCTATTCAAAAATAATTTTCATAATTGACTACTCATTTCCAGTATGGAGACTTCTTTAATTGGAAAATCCAACAATCCATTCACCACAGAAAAGACATGCTTATACCCAAGGCATTATTTTTAATTCTTGAAATTGAGCACATGCATTTTCTATCTTTAATTACTGGCACTGGTGAACTGACTTGAGATAACACTTAAATAGATTAATAATGAAAGATTATTCTACTATAAAAATAACCAGTAAAACTAGATTTTTCTATTCATCTGGCTAGAATAAAAGGTTTTACACTTTCAATCTTGACATAGAAAATAAAATCAATTTTAAAATGTGGTTGAATTATTTTCTTCATTACTTCTATGCCATAATTATAATAATTATTATTTCAACTTTGCACATTGTGAATTCACATATATTCTGCATATTCATTCTGATATACCCATAAACTAGGCAGTGGAACTTTGAATTGGCACTGTGAATAGTTTTACATAGAATAGGGATCTTAATTTTCTTACTTACTTAATGCATATCTCTCAGTGGTATATGCACTTTAAATATTGAAGAAAGAGAGAGAAAAATAAATAACATCAGTCAGAAATATAAAATCTTAAAATTGATAATTCATAAGGTAAAGGATTAGATATATTTATTCTATGAAAACTTCACTGTTGTCTATGCACTGAACCCATAAAACCTTGCAGAACTGCAGTGACAATATTAGGCCTACACATCTAATGGGAAAACACAGTTGTTAGGGGGTCTGTTTCTCACAGTTACAGACCAAATGGTGTCTGATGATAAAATTGTTTTCTTCAGCTTCCAATCCAGAATTTGAACACACACTATTTCCTCAAAATTAAAACTATGGAAAGAGATGATACATTCTAGAATAGTTCTAGTTTGAGCATGGGGGATATTATATTAAAAAGTGTGAATTCCATTATTTGTAGATAAAGTGTTATATGGCTGTTTTGGAGATGATAATTATGGGGCCTGGACGATTCCCACATGAAATAATCTCTTCAGTTAATTAATGGTGTACTCTGCCGCCCAGTCGCACGGTTTACAGGATTTATCACAGCAGAGCCTCATCTGGATCAGTGGATGAACAAAGTCTTCTCCTGGAAAGAACAGACTCGGGTCCTGACTCTCACCAGCCCTGTAGGCTGGCTGACGAGCACATCTACCAGCTGCTCTCTATCTCAAGAGTCACCATGTACACAGACTCACACTTGCTTCCAAACTGGTAAGTTATTTAAGTCACACCTGGAGGTCCTTGTTATCTAAATTACTTGCGTCATCAAGACATCTACATTACTGTGTACCAGAGTGCCAGGGAAACATTGTTACAGAGGTACAGTGATAAACATTAACTACCAGGCCGTTCTCTCAACAGAACATAGGCTGGTTTCATAGCTCCTAGCACTTGGGAGAGGCTATCTGCTTTTTTCCCTTAAATCATACAGAATTCCTACTTCCTGGAAAGGCAAGGAGGGCATGAAGGAAAGAATTACCTTTATAATTTTTACACTAAAAATTTCCCATTGATACTTTAGAGGCTACTCTAACCCAAACTGTGCAAAATGCTTTGGGAAATATCTGAGTTGCTGTCTTCCCTCTACTCAGCTGGTCTGCTGGAATGCCTTCTGCTCGCCTTCTGTGATGCCACTGTTCTCATGTTACCAAGTGCAGTCCTGACATTTCCAAACTCCCAGAAACCCACAGATCTGTTCACATGGCTTGATTACAACCTAAGCTTCTGTCCTCACATATTTCTGTAGTTAACCACCAAATTTCCAGATACTCTTAGGAAGGTCAGTATACAGAAGGGCTACTGATTTGTCTATCCAACACAAATAAAAGCCTTCTCTGGACCCATTCATGAGAACGAGAACAATGCCATTTCTCTGTAAGGCAAACTTCGAGGACTCTGAACAGGCTCTCACTCATTGAGTGTGCTCTTGTCAAGGTAAAGGTCAAAAAGCATCTCCCAGAGGCTGAGGCTAATTCCATCTCTCTCCTTGATTTTAGGATGCCATGGATTACTTCATCATCCTGGGGGTATTCTCCTCATGTCCCCTCCAGAACACAACAGTGGCTAGTGTCCCCTTCAGCTCTCTAGCTCTTCAACTGCATATTCCCCCACTTATTCCTTTTTATTGTCTCATCTCTGAAAATGCTAAGGGACCTATGTTGATATTGGTTATGACTGCACTTGTTCCATGATTGGCTACAAGTACAGGCAAATGCATTCTACATCTATCAGACTTTCTGACAGAGCTTCAGGATTATGTGCTTAACTGGGCATTCTCTCCAAAATGGTACAACAAATCTTTCAAAATTCTTTCTGCACTCCTTTATATGGAAATTAAAGGCAACGGATCAGGCCAAATGCTGTGCATTGATTTTTTTCACCTTTATCCCACCCATACAGCCACACATGTTCAATTTCTCAACAAATCTGAAAATTTCACCAGGTTTTGACCGGTTCTCACCACCTTTGCCATCTAGTTCCAGGTGGTTACTAGAGCAGCCTTCTTGTTGGTCTGTTTCTACCTAGACATCTTCCCTTCAGTGGACTACTCAACTCAGCATTAACGATGATCTCGAAAAACTTGGAGATCATCCTGTCCTATGCCCATGTTCCTGAAATACCTTCTCCTCTCACATGGAGGAAGTCCCACACTCTTGCTATGGCTTCTGAGATTACAGGGTCTGTTTCAATTCTGACCACATGTCTGAATTGCTTTCTCTCTTGTCCCCAGGACTCTATGCAGTTAGATTATTACTTTGTACCTACCCCAGTGGCTGTTCCAGGCTATCTTCCTGAGACAGTTACCCACTGCATCTCAGGAACCTTACTGTTAAGATTCAGCATCTCCACTCCAATGTCAGGCTTGTGCTGGCCACGTGACATTTCTGCATCCACCCCCCCTCTCTGTCCCTGAAGTCCACCCGTTAGTGCTGCCTTGGAGTTGTCAGCACGCCCTGATGTTACTCGTCTCTCTCATTTCTTGACTGCCCATCCTCACTTTCTCAGAACTGAAATTTCAAGAGGACCGTGGCATTTTTCTGTTTTGGATGGTTTTACCTCCATGAATTAGAATGGTAAATATAACATAAACATGAATAGAAAGGTGTGAAGGATAAGGTAAAATATATGCTAAAATTTAGCATATCCACTTTAAATTGTTATATATATTCAAATTCAAATTTTAAAAATATTTCAAATTACTTAAACAATATGGGGGAGCGTGTGTATGCACATGTGCGATGTGGCTTTTGAGGAGACCAAAGCACAGCTCCGCGGAATCAGTTCTCTCCTTGCATCTTTTACGTAGTTTCTATGGACTTAACAGACCAGCAACTTTGTCAGGCACACTCCTTTTGCACACTAACCCACCTTGCCGCCCCTTAAAAATATTTTAAACAAACGTGTGTGCATTTTCCTAGTTCTTGTCTTATGTATCAATATATCTATGGAGGGAAGTGAGGAAATAGTATGCAGGATGGAGTCTGAGGCACGCATCATTAGCAGCGTGGTCCTAGGTACTCATTTGAGCACTTTGCTTTAAGATACTGCTCCAGGTAGAGGCATGCAGTATATGCTCAAAGTAGCTTAAGAACAAATGTGAACAAATCTGGGCAAGCAGAGGCACAGGCCTTAATTGCATGGCATCATCTCAAAATAAAAGGCCAGCTTTGTTCTACGAAATCATGGAATCAAACCCTCTGTGCTGCCTTTGTCAAAGTGCTGTTTGCTGCATGGTTGCCCGGTCCTCTTCACCGGCACCCACTTCTGCACAGGAAGCTTATGTACAGGTACATAGGTGTGTAAAACAGCTACACAAATCAAACATTGACTGCTGATGATAGAGGAATTGATTTTACTATAATTCTTTGAAATGCATATACTGCTATTCTTTATTAAGGATGAAGTGATTTTGCTTACTTATGAGATATAACTTGCTTATTTTTACATAAAGAATGAAACTTTAGCTGAATGTTTGATATTGTTGAATGAATACCATCTTCAATATTTTTCAGATTTGACTGATAGCTTGATCTGATACTTAAATGCTACTGAATGATAATAAGAAGACAGTCAATTTTCTTTCTCCACCCACAACTAAATCATTGTGGCTTTAGAAAAGCATAAAACTTTGTATCTACAGTAAGAGCATTGCCATCTATAACACATAAATGCCTGGGATGTGAACAAGGTGCTTTCAGGCAGATTTCTACTTTGGAAGCCGTGTGGAATACATGGTATGCTCAGAACATGCAGGTACTGCAAGAAACAGCCTGGAATAAGTGTGTTTGCTTTTGATTTATTTGGTCACTGTATGTTGGAAACCCTTCTATTGTTGCAATTTATGTGGCCTCTCATATTTAGATACAGGACCTCATAGAGAGTCACAAGACAGTTTTGGAATCAGCAATATGTTCTATTATTTCTGTTCCACTGTTTGAAGAGCCAGGTATAGTATACTTCTCCTTATAGTATATCTTGAATAAAAGTCATAAGAACACAAGAAAATGAAAACCTTGCTACACAATGCAAACTCTTGTTCTTAAGCAGGATTTCAATAGCTAATACTGAGTATTGTTCCAAATGTAAAGATTAGGGATTAGTTTTGGGAAGTACAGTGTTCCCTTCCCAGAGCCATCTAAAATGAAGATCTGAGAGTTTTGAATAAAACAGTGAGATCTTAGTGTGGAGAGTATTTTCACCTTCTACTTATTTTGTACTTTGTGAAGATTAAGAGAATGGATAAGTCAATAATTGTAAACACAAAGACTCAAATGAAATACAATAATTTGTACCCCTTATGACACACTGTTAATAATAGATATGATTTGAAGGGTCCATGTGTGCAATCTAACTCCAGCACCATCCTCTCACGGGTTCAGGTCTGCTTTTATATTTGATTCCAAAAGCTAGGATGAGCAGTCGGATGCTGATTAACCAGTAAAATGTGTGTGTTTCTGCTGAGGAGACAATACTAACTGCCTTGGCAGTATCCCCAGTGTATCTAATACTTAGCATGGCATCTGAGACACAACAGAAGTTACATTTATTTTTCTATCCTAACACAGAGATCATTCCCTGCACTGCAGACTAAGTCCCACTTGACTTGTTTATCTGTATCCTGCATTCGCTTTGTTGTTTCTCTTTAATCTCTTCATCACACAGTTGACAGAGGAACACAGGCACTACCAAGATCAAACGCATCAAATGGGCAATTTCAGTTCATCCTTTTATTCTTCCTTTTCATCACACAAGAACATACAACCCTCAGAGGTGAATTGGTGCTCCTCCACCCAGCCCCTCATGGTATGGACCACTGCTTCCATGTGGCTGTAACTCGAAGAGCTTTGCCAATGTCTGTAACTTCTAAGTTGACAAGTAAATATTTCAACAATAAATGCCACCAAGTGCATTCACTGCAGAGTCCCTCGATATTCATTGTGTGGCTTATTCTCTTGTCAGCCTGCAGCATTCTGTCACTTTTACAGTCTGCATTTTTATAATCTGATGGTATTATCCTTAGCCTGCATAGAGAATAAAAAGGAGTCAACCAAATGCTCACAAAGCATAATAAACTGTCCTTAGAAAGGCATTTTTATTAGTAATTGCGCAGAGAAACACGTGATTCTATTTCAATACATGTCAAATGGACTAATGAACTAATATGAAGAAAGTCTTATTTCCCCCACTGAGATTCTTTGGGTTAAGCTGTTGAGCTTAACAAACTGCCATTTTTACTGTTTTCTACCTTTTCCATGTTTCCAACAGCTGTACGTAAACTTAGAAGAAAAAGAACAGAATCTGACAGCACAAATTTGGAATCATTCAATTCAAATCTTAATGCACACAATTAAGTCTAAGCAAGACTGTGAAATCACAAGTGGAGGAAGCACAGTGTGGCCTTTGAGTTGTGACTGAAGACAGCTGCATTCTCATTGAAATCCAGGCTTCTGCTTACAACTACGCAACAACGGGCTACAAGCATCAATTTGATCCCACTTTAAACAAAGGCTTCAAAGTATGTTCTTCTGTATAGCATCTTGACATCTAAAACCACTACTTCCCATCTGAAAAACTAGCAGGTAGGTCCTGTTAGCATCTTCATCAGACACTAGCATCAGATTCTAGCCTCACAAGAACTCGATGGCTTCATTCTCAGGAATGTCAATCTGCATTCAGTAAATAAGAGAAATCTATTTCCATTTTCCCCTTAAACTGAAAATTCATAATTGGGGCCTTTATAAACTTTATAGTGTTAACCTCAAAGTGAAAGAAAATAACAGGATTTCTTCAGCTCTGTTCATTGTTATCACATTTTAAAGAGGTTTTTGCTTAAACTTCCCATAACAAAAAATATCCCTATTAAAATTCATACATATTTCAACCCCAAATACATTTACCTCCGTTAATTATGTAGCAAGATGCTAAGAAGCACGGTGTATGATAAATATGTTAGACTGAATCATATTCTTCCTCTGACTCACTTGAATTCACATTTTAGAGTGGTGTGTAACCACCTGACAAGTTTGAGATAATCTTGAATTTGTTTTCACTGCATTTTTTAACTTCCATCATGAAAACAGCTCACCATTATTAAAGACATTCACACAGGGGAATCCTGGCTCCCAGGGAGGTCAATTGGCAACCATGAAATCTTAATCCAGGTGTAGCTGGGAGCGCAGCTACACAAACAGTGTGTGGTTGGAAAGGCAGGGCACAAATTGAGCATTTCCAGGACAATACAAATGTCAGGAAATGTAAAACTCAATGTATTTGCTTATATAGCAATAATATTTCTTCTGCTCCAGAATTGAATACATTAATAATACCAGACATACAAGAAAATTGAAGATAAAGTACTTGGGTTTAAAAGGCTAGAAAATTCTCAAAGATGATCCCAAGACACTGGGTGGCTTTACTTGCCATTTACCCAGTAGAGCACCGCAAAGTTCCTCAATTTTGTCCAATCTCAAGGGCTTTGAAGGTCTCCAGAAAGTGTGCATTATTAAAAATGAAGACATGAAATACGGTGCCATGTTGGAAAGGCAGACACACACAAACACAGTCACATGGCACTTCTCTTTATTATTTCTAACACACATGCACACACACATAACCCACATTTTTTAAATATTCTACTATATAAAGAACTATATCAAAAATAGAAGAAAAAATTAATACATGGAAAAGCATCTTATAAAGTAGAAAGTGTCACATGCACTCAGTAAGTTCAGCTCTCTTGTTTTAATTTCCCAAAGTATTCTAGAATTAATAGTATCCAGCTAATTTAAACTTAACACTGTCTCAGAAACATACCTCTTGGAAAGCTCTTTGCCAAGGTGGAACACAGTCCTCTAGGAAAAGGTGGAATTTCAGTCTGAGTTCTCTGAGTAGGGATCATCTATTGCAATCAAAGCGGGCACTGCTTCTGGTCTGGCCTGGATGGCTATGAGCCCTCTATCCTAACCTTCAACATTTGAACACAATACTTAATATTGCTATTGCAGAAGTGGTCTTTCTAGCATCACATCTGAGTATGGTCACAGTTCAGCTTCAATTTTGTGGTAGCCTCTTCAGAATTTTCCACTGAAGAGCCTTCTACAGACCCCAAGGTGTTCCTGTGACAGTGTGTCCATGCCTCTATCCCCACCCATCACACAGCATTTATTCATTTACCTGATTCTACCTAAACATAGATTATCAGCTTGAAATCATGAATCTCACCACTAAAACAGAGTTAATGAATAGTTGAGAATATAAAACAGAAGCAAAATCTATCAGGAGGATACAGGTTAGCACACAGAAACAACAATGAAAACCGAGTTTGGAATGTGAGCAGCAAAGGCCAGACCAGAGCCCAAAGCACACTAGAAGATGCTATTCTGCCAATGATATCATGGCTCCTACCACTGTAGCCCTTAGTGCCTTGTGGGCTCGAACTGCTCTGCACAGCTGGACGTTTAATATTCATGAAATACACTGAGAGTACAGCTCTCCTTTCTCGTGAGAGGACAGAAAGAAGCATAAATGGACGTCATCCTCCAAACCCAGGAGCAGAGGAGCAAGGCCGCCGTTACAAGGCTGTCTGCCTCTGTCTCTCTCGTGCAGACATCAGTTCTGCCCGTTATGACTCTCCAACCAGTTGGGAATAGGAAAGGTCACCCTCACAACCATGTGGGCAGAATAGCCTCTGTCCATCCTTGAGGTTCACGATGAAATTGCATTTTACAATTTTCCATCTAAAATCTACTTAGTATACCATGATCCCAATTCTGTTTCCTGATAGATTACATCTATGTATTGGATTTTCTTCCAGAGCAAATCTTTTGAAATTGTAAAACTAATTTGTCCAGTCACACACGCAGTTTAGAAACAAGCACAACTGTGCAGTATTCTCCATGGCATCCGACTGTTAGGAGGACTCTGCTTTATTTCCCTAATGATTGCAATCTTCAGCGTATTGCTTAAGTTTTCGGATTAATGAGTAAGCAATCAAATGTGATTTTAAGACATGAATATAACAAACATACTATTCATTTATTTTGACAAGTATTTTGATTTATGAGACTTGGCTCCAAATACAGCAGCCAATTTTGTAAAAAGTGAAAAGAAAGAAACCTCTGCTTTTAAGACAACCTAACAGCTCTCAGATAATAATTCTTTACTGAGAAGGAGAGGAAAGCCAGAATCTTTGAAAGACAGTGAAGTGATAGCTTGCCAGAAAAAAGAAACAATGAATTTTTACAATGTCCTCAAACATATCTAAGAGATACTTTCCATACACACTTGAGCTGTATAAATATCCTACCCAGCACAAGCAACATCCTTGCTAAAATAGGCCAGTGCTGGCCGGAGGCAGGTGCACTGGGCATACCTGTCCCTAGGTCTGTCATGCTTGTATCTGAGAACACAAATTTTAACAGCTTTCTGTGTCCTTTGGAGGACGCTATACTCCATGTCTGAGATTCCTTTAGACCAGACAAGACTGTGAACGGATTCCAAAGATGGAAAGGGAAGAACTCCTGAAAATGAGTTTCCTCAGATGGGTCGGTCAAGGAACTGACTCTTTAGCATGGATATTTTAGCAAATTGGCCCAAGGCTGGCTGGACTCATGGCAAGGACAGGTGCAGTGAGTGGGGGTCTTCCTTCTCTCATATTTCATGACAGCAGGATCCTGGCTAGGGGAGGAGGAGGCACTTCTCTTACAAATTCCATTTGGACACAGGCCTTCCTTGTCACGAGTGACAAGTCTTTGAGGCTGATATTTAAGAAATTAACAGTGCAGATGCAGGTAGGTTTAGCTGCTGAGCTCCGTGCGAGTGAGTGGAGCTAAACTCTCCTCTAGCTTCTAATTGTTTGCCATTCCTTTCACTGGTGATGATACGCTAACCCTGCTGGGATGAGTGTTGACTTTGGGAACATCTAAACGTCAAGACTTCTAATTATGATGTTGAGTGCATCAAAATCACATGGCATGAGGCCACACTAATGGAGCTGCAAAGAACCAGGCTGAGGCTCTGCCTCTTCCTCAGGACAGGTGGTTTGTCACTCCCCACAGGAGTAGCTCCACAGTAGGTCCCGTCTCCACTCACACAATGGTGGTCTTTGAGAGGCAGTAAAAAACTGGAAGCTCCTAAAATATATTTTGCAGGTATAGAAATTATGGTTTTGTTCTAAATCAAAAGCTGGAATACACTGTTTATATTTATGGCAAATAGTGGAACAGTTCTGAAATTAGGCGTGGACCCCTAGAGTCAGGCTCCAGGGATCACCGGGCAGTAATGAGTTTCTAAAGTCAGTCCTCACGGTAATATTTTCAGACCCAAAGGCCATTTTGGCAAAATTTGAACTTTGAAACCTGTGACTTTTATAGTTTCTAAGCAAAAAGGAAAAATATAGAGGCAAGAATATATAAGAGCACAGTCTTTCGATTCCCTCTAAATTGTGGGAATTGGATTTATCTTAGTGCTGTAGAGACAGTAAAAATAAAACAAACTTCACAACAACATTCAACTGGTCTCTCCTACATTTATTTTAGCTGTATGCACACACACACACACACACGCACGCACACACATACATATACACACACAAGCATTCACGGACAAAAACACAGATACACATACATACATGTGTAATAACATGACATAATCCATAATTCATGCTGTATAAGTCATATTTTTTGATATTCTCAATTAGAATTTTCTTATGTGTAATCCTCTTTAATTATAATCTGTCAAAAAAAACCCAGAATCTGTGACTGAATATTTTGTAATAGATTCAAGCATATCATAGATAATTTAGCTATTTTTCCCATCTTAGAAACACAAAAACTCTGGTGGTAGCATCCCAGAACTGAGTGATATTGAGTGATACCATTTTTCAATCACTATTCATTTTGAAGATGAAATTATGTCTTCTTTAAAGTTAAATTATTTGATTACTAGAGATATTAAAAATAACTATGAGCTATTTTTATTTTTTGCAGTGGAATATCTGTTCATACCCTGTATCCTTTCTCATTTTTCTTATTAATATGCCTATAAAATGTTTATTAAATTTATTTTTATATTTGTGAATTTATGTTTCTTTCCTGATTTGCCTTTTAATTCTGTTTATGACAAAAAATATTTTCATTACATGCATGGTATTCCATTCACTAAATATCCCTATTAAATCTTCAAAGGTCCCTTGTAAACAGGCAGTCACCTGGGACCAGTAATATTTTATGATGGCCAAGCACTAAAACAATGTCGGCTTTATTTAATTTACTACTTTGATAGTCTCTTAAGAGAGAGCAGGTGGGAAAGGGTTTGATTGATGGGCCTTTGGTTTTTAGATCATACGTTCATATTCTAAACAAATGCAGATGGATAAAGGGCATTACAAGGAAGACATGCACAGACAGAACTCTGATATTTCAATGATGACCTAGTCCACTATTTTCTGTAAATTTGTTAAGCTTAAATTTCATATAGCCAGTATAAACTCCAAAATCAAAGCTGGCCACAAAATTCATTTAAAAAATCTTCAATTTGATCAAAAACCCGTTTTTATTAATTATTTGTGTCTGCTGAGGTGGGGCATTGATAACAGTTAGCTTTCCTTCTTCAACAGCTTTCATACCCAGCCCTACTGCTGCACCTGTCCTATGCAAACAAATTCCAGTACTTTGGATTACTAAGAATTTAAACTCTGTAAGAGGTCTGAGTATCGACCAAGTCTTTTCACTGCAGAGCAGATGGAACTGGTCATGGCCACTGGGGCTTGAGCCACACTTCTCTATATTATGCAAATGCCTTGGGTCTAGTGACCGATCTGATTGCCAGTTCATCCTATGCTCACATAAATTTCAAAGTGGATTTATTTGATCTGCCACATGTATGCAACATGATGGTGCTTCTCCCCCCAAATCAGAAAACTTGAAATTTCCACTTAGATAATCCATTAAATTGACAACTAATGATTTGACTGTAAGTACACACAAAGAACTAAAAGTGTGCACCCAGCATCATCATGAACTGACAATAGGAACCTAACGGGGTGGTGTGTCAATGACTTAGAGATAAAATAAAAGGAGAATTGAGTGGGATGGATTAGTTGCAGTTTCATTCTTAAGTGCTGCGAAACAGAAGGGAGCCACTTGGTTGAATAACAAAACTTCAGTTCCAGCAATAGAGACAATTTGTGGTGAAACACGTGACAGTCACATGCCAGATCATGTAACACAACATTAAGCCCATGGATCAAGTGCTGAGGATATAACATCTGATGACAAAGCATCAAAAATGTATAGAATCCATGTTCAAATACTTTAAGAATTTTAAGTCGATCAAGCCAAGGATTAATTGAAGCATGAGGCTCGTGTGGACACAGAAGCCTGCACTGCAGAGTACACCTCCCATGAGGTTGGTCCTGTATTAAACATGGGATGGCATGCTTTTCCACTTTCATAGTGGAAAACAATCTTTCTTTGCAATTTGACTTTATTCATTAGTTCCCCAACCAGGAGAAAACATTCTGGCTAATGCTTAAGAAATATTCCATTGATTTGGCGGGCTTTGCATATCTATTTATAGCCTCAGTGAACTTCAGTGGAGTTAGAATCTTCGGATCAACAAATCCAGAGCAGAGAGAAGAGAGCAAGGAGAATTTGTGGTTCTGAGGCCTGTAATGGGGTGGACAGAAAGGCATTCAATGTAAACACCCTCTAAGATCTCTTTACAAAGCTCTCCATTACCATTTGCAAGTCTAGATAATATTCACTCGCTGAAAACACTGCCCCAGATTAGAATACAGTTTAAATCAAAGGGAAATGCTGGGGTGTTTTGTTTCAAAGTTAAACGCAAAGGATAAACTCCAGGGAAGGTCCTCACAAGTTGTCCAAATTCAAATTCTGCATCACATGAGAATAGACTCATTTCTTCATGTTGCCCCCTTCCTCTCTCTGTCACTCCCTCCTTGGCATCTACCCTTTCCTAGGCCCTTTGATGGTGAGGAATCTAGACACAGAGCAGAAGGAGCCAGGGCAAATCTTAAGTCACATCACTCTTAATTGTCAGAAAGTTACTCAGAATCTCTGGGCTCTTGTTTCTTCATGTATTCAGTAAGGAGAAAGGCAGTAGCTAACACGGGTCTTCATTCACATATACTTCTGTCAGATGGTGTTACCCTTGCCATTAGCACTGCCCCCTCCAGGAGATATTTACACCAGTTTCTCTAAAATGGGAGGAGTGGGTTGAGGAATAAGATAGTTCACGTAGCCAGTAGATGATAAAGCCAGGAGTAGGAGTAGGAACCATGAATCACATTCAGCAACTTATTATTTTGTGCCTAAATCAAGACCGTCATACTACATGATATGTGACCAGTATAAAATACCCCTTTAATATTAGATATCATTATAATTGGTTATTATCATCATCTCCACCATCAGCTTTATTGATTAATATCCTATTCAACTTTTAGGACCCAATTTAAGATTTTTCCTGGACAATATATTGTTATGTGCCACCTTCTTGGGGTGACTTTTGCTGCAGTCTTAGCCATGGCAGGTTCGAATGGTCCAGGGTAGAGGTGTGAGGATTAGAAATATCAGGTAGTAGGAACATAGATCAGAAAGAAACACAGAGACTAGGGTAGTACCGGGAGGGAACTCAGTGGATCCCGAATGCTGAAATTCCACTCCTGAGTTCTGAGTTCACCCATGTTTAATTTTCCATACACTTTTATACCCCAATACAAAAGGAGGGAAGAAGGCAAAAGACTGCTTTACCATGACACAAAGGACAACCAGAACAGTCATTTGCTACAATACTGGGGACATCAAGCCATTAATTCCTGAGAAAACAATTTTATGTCTGACCTATATATGACCCTACCATTACTTGGTCATCCTGAAGGCAGTCACTCCCTAGGCAATACCTCCTATTTTAAAAATAAAAGGAGCAGAAAAATGCTTGAATTCTCTGACCTCTGGTCAGGGTGAAGCAGATGTACCTTTATGGTCCATCTTAATGTCCAAAACACCAAGTACCTGCACCCTAGGACAGGATATCATGTTTGGTACCCATTCCTGTTGTCAACAACTTTGAAAGAACAAAAATAAGCTCAAATTCTCTGACCTTCAGGCAAAGTTCAATAGGCTCACATTTTGGGTCCCCACAATATATAGATTCTGAAGAGTGCTTCACAGAATGCCTTTAATAAATGAATTTACCCATGTTCTAGTTAAAAACATACAAATTAAACTTAAAAAAGTAACTCAGCATAGTATATGACAGACTTTTACCCAATGATAGATGTGACTTGCAAAGCTCACACAGAGTACAAATTTTTAAAAGTGTATTCATTTTCTGCAATAGCCTATGCATAAATTTATTAAACACAGAGAATTATGGTGTTATTCATAAGTATGCCTCTGGATCGAGTAGCAAGCAGCACATGGAAGAAAGGAAGACAATCACAGATGTTGACTTCACAGCACAAGAAAGGGAATTAGACACTAATCAGGCATGATGTTCCTCTTTCATTTTAAACATGCTCATGGGATGTCAATACTGAGATTAGGAGAGATAATTTCCATTTCCATAGAAACACAACACAGCTAGCTAATAAGAACACAGCTCCAAATATAACCTGTGTCCAACCACATTATTTCACAAGAGCATCTCTGCAGTTGGTAGAAGAGGGGCTGCCCACCACTCTGGAGCATCCCTTCATGCACGGTTATGGTCAGAAAAGCTAATGCACCACGTTCTCAGAAGTGGCTAGAGGCTTTCACCATTAATGGGTTTGAGAGAGTCTCCCACCTGTAATTGATTTTATAGGCAAAAAGACAGACTTGGAAAAGTTCCTATGAGGTAATGGAAAAATACCAGGATCAGTTAAGCATATTTTCTTCCCTGAACATATTTTTTTTTCCCAAATCCTTGAAGTCAATGAAAATGGCTTCATAGGATGAATCACTGAAAGAAAAAAATATTTTTATTGGCCCAAAATTAACAATTTCTCTAAATTGCTGGGACAAGGAGATTGTGAAAGCAGGCACCCTGAGGTGTATGTCTAACACTGGACTTGGAAAAACCCATGACAAACACTGGAGGACTGCAGAAGATTCTGAGACAAGTCTGCCCTATCCCTTCCCTCCTCTTTATCCCTCCACCAGAGCTCCTTCCTCACCTCCTTTCCCTGTCTAGACATGGTTAGTCTCTGTATGTGGGGGGAAAATTGTTTTAAATGTGTTCCTTAACAGTGGACTTTTGGTCAAAAGTGAACCCATTAATCTAGTCACATCCAAATGGAAGTCTGTAGTAAGCACATGATGAAACATGCAAATTATTCTCAATTAATGTAGCTAAACCTGACAAACAAGAACCTAACATCACAGGACTCTGATAGTCTTGCTTCCAACTGAAGGGGGACACATCATTTACTTGTAGCTGCCAAATACTATATTCTCACTAATTTAATAAACATACACCATATTCTCTGGCTGTGAAAATTTATGTTGGTGTTTGGACAAGTTTGGCTGC
Organism: Bramus lutescens; assembly: GCA_001685075.1. NCBI lineage: Eukaryota > Metazoa > Chordata > Mammalia > Rodentia > Cricetidae > Bramus > Bramus lutescens. The sequence goes on from LOEQ01004285.1 coordinate 163,468, forward strand.
CTTTTTAAATCTAGTGGTATGTGACCATCTCGGGTGTTAACCAAAGGTGAAACAACTCTTTAAATCCTCAGAGGCTGTCTTTTAAATTATAGTTTGAAGACTTCAGGACTATATGAAAGGCCTTTGAATTAGAAAAACGAACGTACATGCATGGCAAGGTATCCTACTCCACAACAGGAAGCATTTTGCAATTCTTCAAAAGCACATACACATCAGATCCTGGCTCCTGCTTCTTAATTCTGAGGAGGTATGCTCATGTTACAGCTTGAAGCACATTGGAGTGCAAAGTATCTTTTATAAAAAAAATATGACTGATACTTATCTTGATATTCACAAAACAATAGACCTGTTCATGATGTCATCAGAGGAAGGCAAATTATGTCATTTCTAAGAGTGACAAATTTGCTTTTAGGGTTCATATTAGGTGCACTTCAATCAGCAAAGGTAACATTTCAGAACCTCTTAAACTTAACAGGCAAATAAAAATGCCCACAGACATTAAAAGATTGGGGGCTGGGAAGTGAGTTTCCAAAATTATGTGTGAGCTAATAATGAAATCAAACAAGGGGAAGGTTCCACATGTATGCATGTTTCCCAAGATGGCTACAAACCTAGCTCAACATAAAGATGCAAATTTGCCTTGAACATTATAGGATTTTTCTTCATAATTTTTGTAGTCTTATTGAGTATAGGTAGTACCTGACCATGAACCTTGCAGAAAACCCCATTTTATAATGTGCAAAGGTTGGGCATGCCTTGCTCTCTTAATCCAGGGCTCAGGTTGACAGCTTTTTTTACATATCATTAAGTAGCTCCAGAGTCCTCCCATGCTCCACAGTTCTCACCAGATTGCCGTCAACTACCTTCACTCAACACACACACTCCACTTTACAGATTTGCCATGCTACTAACATGATCTAACTTGAGACTCCTTATCTTTGTCTAAGCAGAATATATCAAGTCCTTTCCATTCTACCACGAACAAAATCTGGTTGTCAAATGAGACTCCACAATTAGAAAGAAGACTAATTCAATACTATACAAATGTAAAAGAGAAACAGAATTCCTTCCTTAGTCAACAGTTTGTTGGCCATTGATTCTAGGATGAGTTGCCTCATGTATCAACTTGAATAGATTACATAGTGCCCACTTAATAAAATGTCCTATTATTGAATATGATTGTGAAGTGCTTCAAGATTAATACTTGAATGAGAAGACTGGGTAAAGCAGGTTGCCATTCACAGTAGCTGGTGCTCTTCGAAGCCACTGAAGGACTAAATGGACTAAGAAATCAGATTCAGAGAGAACAATTCTCCTCCATAGTTATGAGACAGATCATTCATCTTTTGCACCCTTTTGCCGCAGATGAAACATGCTCATCAGGTTTCAGACCTTCTGGTTGTGGGGCTGGAATCCATTCTATGTGCTGCCCTCACTCTCAGGCATTCAGTTTGTGCTGGAGCCACACACTGATTATTCCCTGCTTCTAGCATCTTAGATAAATATCTTAGGATCTCCTAGCCTCCAAATTGTGTACACCAATCTCTTCTTATCTATTTGTCTGTCTGTTTGTCTGTCTGTCTGTCTATCTGTGTATCTATCTATCCATCATCTCTATCACAAATGTATGTGGATGTACATACATAAATACCCTCTTGCTTATTCCATTTCTTTATAGAACTATGATTAATACATGAATAATAACATGATTCAGAATTCAGTCAACAAGAATTCTAGAAGATCCTCATATGCAGAAACAAAAGAAGTTAATTAAATGTTCCTTAAAAATCATGTACAGTTTGTAAGATTATCAAATATGGTATTTCCAGGATAGAGCTGATTAATACAAAAATGCAAAAAAAAATTAAACCTTCACAGATACTAAGAAAGAAAACAGAGCTAGATAAAGTTGAGCAGGTCATAAAACTAGGCACTGCATGACAGCAGGCATTCCAGCCCTGAGTGTTCCTCAGTGAGTGGGAATGGTAATTGCCTTCATAAGTTCTCAGTGAAAATGTGGGTGAAATGCTACAATCTCTACAGCCAGGGAACATTTCTTTGGTGCACAGAACATGCCAAGCCCTGCGCTAGCACTGAACACATGGGGTTCCATTACAAGGACCTTTCAGTTGAGGAAAATGAGGAAGCCATGAGCACACAGGTGCCTCCAGACGGCATGGGGGGGGGGTAAGACTTAATGGGCAAGGGCCCAAGGCTGCAAGGAGCAACACGATTCATCCTACTACATTTGTCTTTGGGGTCACTCTAGAACAAGACAAGAGGGAAAAGGACAACTCAGCTGAGCCTCAGTGAGCATGATTTCACAAGACAGCAAACAGTTCTGGAAAGCCCTTCAAGACAGGAAAACAAAGCAGAACAGCATGCACACAAAGGGAAGGAGAGCAAACTGCAAACTCAGTTTGTGCGATGTCACCCAGTTATTTGGTTGCATTAGAATACAGGCCCCTGGAGGCGGTGTGGAAATGAAATAGAACTCAGTCTGACTGAGAGCAGAAAGAAAGTAGAGCCTCATGGGCTTCCTGGCTCATGAGTCAGTTTCTGAATTTTTGGATCAGGTTCTGTGACATAATACATGTGTATGTTTGTTAGACCTTTGGTCCTAAACACAACTCTCCAAAGAAAACCACACATTTTTATTTATTGTTTAGACTAAATTTAAATGTAAGACATTTCATCAAGATGCTCTCCTGTGTCCAGCATTCCTCCCCACCCTGCCCCAGTCAAAAGACACAGATGCCTATTTTGGGCACTTGATACTTGAGTTTTCTGACATGGCCGTTTCATGAAGGCTTTCCCTCACCGTCCTACAGTCTGAGATAACTGAAGCATCATCCCACACAGACTACGGGAATGTGGAGACTGTGCAGCAGGGGAGATGAAAAGATGTTCACAGCTACAACTGAGTGATGCCAGATATATATTACAACATTATCTTGGGAGATCTGGACTTTCCAAAATAATGCTTCTATACTCAAAATTTAGAAAGCTCTTGGCTATTTTTAGTTTGAGAAAGTACTGAGTGTCAAATTAGAATTTCCAGAACAGAAAACAAAAACGTGACTGACTAGGTGATAGAGTATCAGGCAGGAGTTGTCTTGGTTGTTCCACGAAAACACCAAGCTAGAGCCAAGGACTTCCCTAAAACAGTCGAATGGGGCTGTGCCAAGGAGGTGGATGTGGTGGGGTAGCTCACACTACCATGTACAGATAGCCAGGAAAGCTGTCCATTGGAGCCTCATGAATTGCCTGACACTGAGTGAGGTATCCATTCTCAGGTGGCCTGGAGACGTCTCCCCTTACACAGCAAAACTCTGCCCCGCCTCCATAGGCCCCTCTCACATACAACCTCACACAAGATGACAGTGGGGAAACAGCCCTCTGTCTCCTTTTCTCGCATTTCCTTCCAAAGCTGTTGCTCCATTTGACTGTGGTCTGCAGCTTCCTTCATGCCTTCAGTTATGCCCAGACCAGCTGCTCTTACCTCATTGTCTAATTTCCTTCTTGTCTTGTAAAACCTGGCGCATAATCACTTCTTTACTTAAACTTCTCTAGGTTTTAAGAGATTGAATGTGTGGCTCCTGTCCCCCTTTGCAGAGTTTCCCGCTGCATGTCAGAACCAGGCTCTTTTGTGTTCTTTAATGACCCTCAAACATTTCCACTAACGTAGTGCAATACAAAGAATGAATGAAATTCCAAATCAGCAAGCTCAAGGATCCTTCTGAAGGTGATCCTGGTTTGCTTTCTTGAGGCACAAAATCTTGAATTTCTTGATGAGCAGCTTCCAGAAAGTGGTGTGTTTCAATAAGAACGGTGTCCATAGACCCATAGTTGAGTGCTTGGCATTAGAAAGTGTAGCCTTGTTGAAGGAAGCATGTCACTGGGGGTGGACTCTGGGGTTTCAAATGCCAAAGCCAGGTCCAGTGGCTTTCTCTTTTTCTACTGTCTGAGGATCCAGATGCAGAACTCTCAGCTATTCTCCGGCACCATATCTATCTGAATATTGCCATGCTTGCTGCCATATGTCCCTCCATGATGATAATGGGCTAAAGCTCTGAACCAAAAAGCCAGCTCCAGTTAAATGTTTTCCTTTATAAGAGCTGCCATGGTCATGGTGTCTCTTCACAGCAATAAAACACTTACTAAGACACAGAACTCAAAATCTAGCCCATGTGACACAGGTCATGAGAGTAGAGCTACACTCAGGGAGGATACCAGGTCAGCTCCCAGATGAGCAAAGGTTGCACTGAGCCTCACAGTCACAGGCACAGAGTGAGCATGTTGTTGGAATCCAAGTGTTCTATTCTGAAACAGCCAGTGTATATAGAACCTGGAAGCATCTTGACCATGGTCTCAGAAAGTATGAGTTGATAGGTGCGGTCTTCCACTCTCCTTCCTTTTAAAAAAGAAGCTTGGGTTTGAGAAAAGCAGAGAGAAGCCATAGAGATCTGTAGGAATCTCTAAAGCATTGTTTTATAAAGTCAAAGAGAATTCTAAAAGAGGAAAATTTAGACAAAACATTTCTTAATGTTTTCTTTGAAAGCAAAAAATACAAAAAGCAAAAGACTTGGGTTAGGAAAAAGTCAAAAAGTCACCACCCGAGAATATGGGAAGGGCCTTTCTCTGGAGTTTGAACCTTTACATCGTCATGAATCTCATTACCGAGGGTCACAGGAAATTGGCCACAGGATTATTTTCCACATGTCACTGCTGACCAGCCCCGCTCTTGATTTTGTCTGATGTTTTATTCTTATTTCATAAATTTCTGACCTTTAGAAGAAGAAGGTTAAAGCACTGGAAAGATATCCAGATCTGTGGAGAGAGATGAAGGCGCTCCTCTCATTCTGTTGCTCTCTTGGGAAAATGTCAATAAAATTCAGAACTGAGAAATGCATCAAATGTTCTCAAAAAAGGCCTGTGATCCCGCAGAGGCCTATCAATAAATCAGCACACAGAATCTGGTACGTTTATTTATCTGACTGTAACTAAGGAATTTGTAGTAAATCACTACATTTTTTGAAATATTGGCTCTCAAATGAAATATCAAAACAGAAAGAGAAAAGAAAGAAAAATACCTTGACCTGACATCTTAATGCAGCGTAACAATAAAAACAGAAAAGGTAAAAGTTACATTTCCAGAGACAGTCAGCATGAAGCAACCACAACAAAAAGCCATTTCGTCTTAGTTGCCCACATCAGCAACTGGCTTGCAGTGAATGTTTTGCAACCGCTTTACTTGTTTAAGAGGACTAATCTGAATGTTGAAATAGGGCATAGTTCAACTGTACTAAGGAATAATTACTCACTGACTATGCTATTTTTTCTTGAGTAATTGGATAGTTCCTAAAATTAGCAAGAAAAACTTCAACAGCAGAGTATTCTGTCAACGTGAGAATAGGAGCCTACAGATAGGCATCAAGAGTCCCTGCATTAACTTTCCGTACTTCCTTTCAGAGCAGACCGTTCATGTTACATGTGACACTTCCAACAACCACCAGAGTGTGATTTTTAAAAAATGTATAAATACAGGAAGTATGGGTAATGATGACTGTAAAATAACCAATGGAATCTAATTCTTGAAGAACACGCGCTGCCTTGCCAACACTCTCCACTGCCCCTGCTCACCATCTACTGAAGTTAAGATGCCACTGATGAGATGAATCCTTCTGGAAATTTTCCTTTAAATTGAATCAAAGGTTACAAGATCCACTTTGGAAGCCCTGAAGCACAAAGGACTTCAAGATTTCCTTCAGTGATTTACAATGAGCTTTAATTTGTCCATTTAGAAAATCTGATTTCCATAGGAAAGGTGCAGCAATAAATCTTGTCCTTCTAGTAAGTCAAAGCAGGGAAAACAAAACAAAACCCCACCAACTATGTGAGCATTAATGTTTTCATGCGCTAATAACCATGCTGTTAATTCTTTCCTCTGGTTATTAATTACCACCCTAATAAAACAAAGTATTGCAACATTTAAACTATTGTCATTGGTAGAAACAAAGTTTTAAGAGTCTGCATGTGCGCTTGTGTTTTCCTTAAATTACAGGTTATATAACCCTTACTCTTCTATTTCCACATCTGGATGGATTTTAATCCACTCACTACGCACTAGACTATGACATACAGGCTTCAAGAGCAAAGACAAACTTCTGGAAATAAAGACATAAGAATCCTAAGGCTTTTCAAAAGATGTTCATTTTCAATTCTCCCATTAACTGAACACAAAGTGTGACTTTGAACATCTGCTACTCCATAACTATTTAAGGTGATTCACTTGTTAGCACACTTTTTAAAGTTCTTCCATATTTTCTCACATTGTGGTTACTTTTCTCTTTACTATGGATGAACCACATGCTCCTAGAGGTTGGTGATTCTGTGTTACCTGGAACCCTGTAAAACAGAATACAGTGATCTGAATGTGGCACAGGACCTTCTTGAACACATGGCAGTTGTATGGTCATGCCACCTGGCGATTCTCAGAAGTTCAGACCTACTGATCAATTTCTACATCATTAAGAAATGATCTATCCATGAAGGGGTTCCACCTATTTATGTCTTCAGTCATTAGCTGTTTCGCAAACTCTCAACAATACCTTCTAACAGTGCTGTTAGCATCTTTACATACAGTAGGTTGTATTTGTAAGGACATTCCTTGATATGAACCATGGAATCAATTCGAGATGCAAAATTTCAAGACAAAACAACACAGTATGATAAAGAAAACTAATTTCATTAAAACCATAGAACAACCTATACTTCTGTTGTCATTTAACTGTTTATCTCTGGCCACTATAGGCTAGAGACTCTAGTGTGTCACTGCCTTTCAACTCACCCCTATAACTCTCAGATCCCAACCTACCAGTAGGACATTATCACATGCCTTAGAAAGGAAAAGGGGGTCGGTATTTTAGGTAAATGTGAAATAGTACGGCTGAGAGAGGAGGCAGAGATCTTTTTTATTAATTTTTAAATTATTATTATTAAAAATTTCCACCTCCTGCCCCCT